>WNHD01000568.1:0-49094 GCA_011057455.1 Ganaspis sp. Gsp50
ATTCAAAGGTTTCAAATACTTTAGATTCGAAGGATTCTAAATACTCAGATTCGAAGGAAATAATTTCTTTTTATTCGAAGGATTCAAAATCCTTAGATTTGAAGGGGAGAATTTCTTTTGATTCGAAGGATTCACATTCTTTAGATTCAAAATTTTCAAATTCTTTTAATTCGAAGAATTCAAATTCTTTAGATTCAAAGGTTTTAAATATTTTAGATTCGAAGGATTCAAAATCCTTGGATTCAAAAAATTCAAATTCTTTAGATTCAAAAGTTTCAAATTCTTTGCATGCAAGGAAATAAAATTCTTTTGATTCGAAGGATTCACATTCTTTTAGTTCGAATAATTCAAATTCTTTAGATACGTAGGAATCAAATACTTTCGATTCAAATGATTTATATTCTTTAGATTCGAAGGAATCAAATTCTTTTGATTCAAAGAATTCAAATCCTTTAGGTTCGAGGGAATCAAATTCTTTTGATTCAAAGGATTCAAAATCTTCACATTCAAATATTTAAAATTCTTCAGATTCAAAGGATTCAAAATCTTCAGATTCAAATATTTCAAATTCTTCAGATTCGAAGGATTCAAAATCCTTAAATTCAAAGAATCAAAATTCTTTAAATTTAAAAGATTTGATCCTTAGATTCTAAAGATTAGAGAAATGTTGATTCGAAATCTTTGAATTCGAATGATTCGAATTTGAATTCAAAACGAAATTTTTGGCAGAAATAATAGACTTAAAACAGGATAAAAAATGAAAAAAAATCCTAAAGCTTACGACCGGAATAATGATTCGAGTCTTGAATACTATTTCTCTAATGTTAACATTGTGTCATAATTTGTAAGATTTTTTATGGAAATGTGTTCTAAGCACGTGCAACACGTGGAGTGCGTCAGTGAAGGGTTCGGGAGCATGAAATTAACTGAGCGATTCGATGAAATAATCAGATCATGTTAAAGTCTATTTTCCTGTCTGAAAAGTAGAATGCGTTATCACGATTCCATCCACCTGTGTAGAGCGTGATTACCTTGCAATTAAATCCACTTTGGTTCCACACGATCAATTGATCTTGAACGAAAATCTCATGTCTCGTTACTAATTCAACCCGAGTGCTTATTTGCATTACTAATCTCCTGCATTTTGTATGTAATTAGACATTAAAGTCTAATAACTGCATTAATGTGGTTCCTTTCTGTTCTATTCACCGCTCTCTTAAACACAGTAATCATCCGAATTTTTAAGATTTACAGCTTACAAAATAACCAACATTCAATTAGACAATTTGCAACATTTATTGCCACACGAAAAGATTTTTTATTCCTTTCAAATTTTCACGTGTTTGGTCAGCTACGAAAAGGAGTTCCTTCATTTTAAGAAAAGAAACAATAACGGAAAACTTTCTCTATGAGGAAGCAAAAGATTTTTCTTTTGAAAAATTAAACATTAAATAACAGTTTATAAACTGAACATTCGAATGTTCAGTTTAGAATGTCAGGGAAAAATTCTTTTGCGATAAAAAACACCTTCGATGGGGCATAAAATACATTTGGCAGAGAATATTTTCATTATAACAAACGATAGAAAATACTTTCGTTAGGAAATAATTAAAAACACTTTAGTTAGAAAATAGTTAAAAACACTTTAGTTAGAAAATAGTTAAAAACGCTTTGGTTCAAAAATAAATAAAAATACTTTCGTTAGAGAATAGTAAAAAATACTTTCACTAGAAAATAAATGGTTAAAAATACATTCGTTAGAAAAATTAAAAGAACTTTTAATAGAAAATGGAAGCATTATAAAGTCGTTATGATCGGATGCAATGGAATCATTAATCTTAGATTCGAGTGTGAATAAAAGATCATCTTTCTGGATTATTTAGATATTTATATAATAGAATGACGGTGCTTTCAACAACGTTTAAGATAAACTTGACGGTGAGTTATGGTCTGCTTGAATACAAGGCAAAGTCGCGTTATGCACTTTCACGGATGGGTCAGGTATTTTTTCATGACCCATCCAAGCGGAGCGGTAACGACCTGTTTAAAGAAACGCTTTTGCGTTACGCAACTTAGGCGCATGCAGCTCTTCCTTCCGCAGCTTTCTGGAACACTCGACATGCAAAGAATTTAAATTAATTCTCACATTGTTTATCGCACATTCAATTTCACCATTTTTTCTAGAATCTGATCCTTCATTGAAACAAATAATTGCTAAAAAGTGAATTGCTGAAAAAATTATATCTAGTTCTTCTTGGTTAATTTCACTAAATAGTTGGTTAATTTTACTAACTAGTCAGTTAATTTTACTAAGTAATTAGTTAATTTTACTAAATAGTTGGTTAATTATAGTCAGTTAATTTTACTAAGCAGTTAGTTAATTTTACTAAACAGTTAGTTAATTTTACTAAGTAGTTAGTTAATTTTACTAAGTAGACGGTTAATACATTTTACTAAGTAATCTGTTAATTTTACTAAATAGTCTGTTAATTTACTGAGAGGTTAGTCAACCTTACTATGTACTTGGTGATCTTTACTGATCGGACAGTCAGCTCTACTAGAAGGCTAGTTCATTTTACTAAGTGGTTGATGATGTTTACTAAGTAGTTGGTTAATTTTACTAAGTTTTTATTAAATTTTACTAAGTAATCTGTTAATTTTACTAAATAGTCGGTTAATTTACTAATTGGTTAGTTAACCTTACTATGTAGTTGGTGATCTTTACTAAGCGGTAAGTCAACTTTTCTAAATGATTAGTTAAATTTACTAAGTAGATGGTTAATTTTACTAAACAATCAGTTAATTTTACTAAGTAATCTGTTAATTTTACTAAGTTTTTAGTTAATTTTACTAAGTTTTTAGTTAATTTTACTAAGTAATCTGTTAATTTTACTAAATAGTTTGTTAACTTTACTAAATAGTCTGTTAATTTACTAAGTGGTTAGTAGTATGTAGTTAGTGGTCTTCACTGATCGGACAGTCAACTCTACTAGATGGCTAGTTAATTTTACTAATTGGTTGGATAACCTCACTAACTAGTTGGTGATCTTTATTAAACGGTTAGTTAACTTTACTAAGTAGTTAGTGATCTTTACTAAGCGATCAGTCAACTTAACTAAGTAGTTGATGATCTTTACTAAACGCTTAGTCAACTTTTCTAAATGGCTAGTTAAATTTACTAAGTAGTTAGTAAACTTGACTAACTAGTTGGTAAAGTTTACGAATTAGTTGGTAGAGATTACTAAGTAGTTGAAATTGATCAATTTTAGACGAAATCAGTTATATATACGTAATAAAATTACAATTACTAAATTTATTTATTTATTTATTATTTTGCCATAAATGTGAACATAAAACATAATACTTAGTACAATGATCTGCAAGAGAAAAGTAAAATAGCATGAAGCAACCGTTGTTGTACGTAGGTCATAAATACTCAATTACGAACTCGCTTCCTGTAATTAATTCGGTTTTATTTGAAAATTATTTATGATTATGAGCTTAAGAGATGGCTCTTCTTCCGTTAGAAGTTGCTTGATTAAGGAAATGTTCGATTGATTGACAGTAAATTAAATTTATGAGATAAGCGGTAAATATGTTGCGACTATTGAAGCTGGCGATTTAGCAACGAATAGTCGTTTGGAAATATTGAGGCTCTGTCATGGAGGAAGAATCAGATATGGTAACGTGCCTCTTTTTCTCACTGTGTATGTGTTTGTGTTTGTATGTGTGTGTGTGTGTGTGTGTGTTTGTGTTTGTGTTTGTGTGTGTGTGTGTGTGTGTGTTTATGTGTGTTTGTCTGTGTGTTTGTATGTGTGTTTGTAGGTTTGTTTGTAGGTGTATTTGTGTATGTGTTTGTATGTGTGTAAACCTACTGTCAATGTGAATATTTTTACGAAAATCAATTGCTTTTCTATGCCCCTTGTTCCCAGTACAACAACGATTGTAAATTATCTTTTACTGACGTTAAACCATGTTTTAAGATTCAAACGAATCATTTGAATAAATTGTATAGCCTGCAGAAGTTTCACGCAACATTGTTCACAAACTATTTTGAACCATATTAAATCGTATTTAATTTGCGTACAAATTGTATTTAATATGTTTTTTTAAACGTTTTCTAAAACGTTAAAAAATGAACTCTAAAAAATCCATAGAATTTTAATTAGTCCATTTAGAATTTCATTATTCTATATTATTTTTTTTTATTTTATTGCTTTATTTTTATTATTGTTTATTTTATTATTCTTCATTTTATTATTCTTTATTTTATTATTCTTTATTTTATTATTGTTAATTTTATTATTGCTTATTTTATTATTGCTTATTTTATTATTCTTTATTTTATTATTGTTAATTTTATTATTGCTTATTTTATTATTGCTTATTTTATTATTGTTTATTTTATTATTGTTTATTTTATTATTCTTCATTTTATTATTGTTAATTTTATTATTGCTTATTTTATTATTGCTTATTTTATTATTGTTTACTTTATTATTGTTTATTTTATTATTCTTCATTTTATTATTCTTTATTTTATTATTCTTCATTTTATTATTCTATATTTTATTATTCATTATTTTATTATTCTTTATTTTATTATTCTTCATTGCATTATTTTTTATTTCATTATTTTATTTTATTACCTCCATAGTGTTCATTTTATTTCGATTTTATTTTATTGGCTCCATATAGTGTTTAACCTTTATTTGGATTTTCTTTTATAATTACTTTATGAGTTCTTATTTCAATGCTCACATATAACATCAAAATAACTAGTTTTATTGGAAGTTTTAAAATTTGAGAATTATTCACAAGAGAGTAATTACTGAAGGGATAGATAAATAAATGAGTGTAATAAATAAGTGAAGAGGCATAAAGAACTTTCTCTGCCATCTATGCTTGGGATTTTAACTTGTGCATTACAATCTACAACTTGTATCGATAGGAATATTATATTACAGATAATACTGCAGGCTTTATGATACCACTTCGATGTTAATCTGTTGTAGCACTTGTATTCGATCCAATAAGCACAAGTCATTTGCAAATCGAAGAAAGTAATACGATGAGTAAGAAAGTTGTATTCCTGTCACGATGTAAATTTCGATCATGAATCGCCTACAACTATGAAATCTCCGAAGAAATTGCACTTTCACAGCCTTTTTACAATTTTATTAGATATTGACGCACGCAACATAAAGTGCACGAAATTTTACCAAACCAAGGAATTTCACTTTTAGTCTCGCTTTTAGTTGCATAAACAGTTTTTTTAAAGCAGCTCATTAAAAACATTGATTTCAAAATGTATAAAAATTCAAATTTAAAATCATCATCATAACAATTGATTGCAAGCAGATATGTTTGTTAATTCGAAAAGTATTTCGAATTGTGTTATTTAATAGGAATTGCAGAAGAAACTTTTGCCGAATTGGAGCGTGACTAATTACATGTTGAAATGACATTTTCGAGTCAAGTCTCGTTTAGGTTGTAAAAGATGAGGAAGACACGTGCATTGAGGCAGTAGACAAGATGACTTATACTTTTGATTACAGGGATTAAAAGTCAGTGCAGGGTTCAGGATATGAATGGTCATTTGTACGCCTCTCAATATCGAATAGCTTCGTAGGATAATGTGCAGCTCGCGCGAGACGGTAATTATACCGTTGCCAGTATCGGAGAGGAGGAGGAGTGATTGAGTGATCAAACGGGCTGCTGAAGAAGTCAATAGCGCTGAACAATTACGAAATCAGCATCCTTTTGTCCGAAAACCTTGACAGCGCACACAAAAAGTGCATTTGTCTCTCCGAAAATATCTTGGACGAAAATTAACACAACTTTCTTACACAACTTCCTTCGTCTTTTTAAACTTCTTCCAGTCATTCTTGCATCAAAGTTTTTTTTATCCGTTATTTCCATGAAATGTAAGATTATAGGTTGTTTAAATTTTGGGTTGAAAATGGTTGTTTAAAGGTTAGGTTAAAGATGGTCGTTTAACCATTAGGTCGAAGATGGTTGTTTAACTATTAGGTCGAAGATGGTTGTTTACCCATTAAGTCGAAGATGGTTGTTTAACTATTAGGTCGAAGATGGTTGTTTACCCATTAGGTCGAAGGTGGTTGTTTAACTATTAGGTTGAAGATGGTTGTTTAACTATTAGGTCTAAGATTGCTATTAATTTATTGTTGTTTAATTAGCTCGAAGATCGAATTTTAATAATTAGGTCGAAGAGTGTTGTTTAACCATTAGGTTGAAGATGGTTGTTGAACCGTTGGGTTGAAAATTATTGTTTAATTATTAGGTTGAAGATGGTTGTTGAACCGTTGAGTTGAAAATTATTGTTTAACTAATAGGTCGAGGATGATTGATACACCGTTAGGTTGAAAATGGTTGTTGAAACATTAGGTTAAAGATGGTTCTTAAATCATTTGGTCAAAGATGGTTGTTTTACTTTTCGGTTAAGGATGGTTCCTCAACAATTAAGTCGAAGATGGTTGTTCAAACATTAGGTTGAAGATGGATATTCAATCATACGGTTGAAGATGGTTGTTTAATTATATAAGGTTGAAGACGGTTCTTTAATAATAAGGTTGAAGATGATAGTTTAAACATTATTTCGAATTTGGTTGTTGTTTAACCATTTAGACAAAGATTGCTGTTTAGTTAGGTTAAGGATGCTTGCGTAAACATTAGGTTGAAGATGGTTGTTCAAAAACCAGGTTGAAGATGGTTGTTTAAGAATTAGGTTGAAGATTCATGTTAAAACATTAGGTTGAAGATGGTTGTTTAACAATTAGGTTGAAGATTGATGTTCAAACATTAGGTTGAAAATGGTTGTTTAACTATTAGGTTGAAAAGGAATGTTCAATAATTAGGTTGAAGATGGTACTTTAACCATTTTATCGAAATTGGTTGGTATAATTTTAGGTCTAAAAATGTTGTTTAACCATTAAGACATGGATAGTTGTTTAATTGGACGGTTAAGGTTAAGGGTGGTTTCGTAACCATTAGGTTTTCAAACATAAGGTTAAAGATGATTGTTAAATTATTAAATTGAAGATAAATGTTGAATCATTAGGTTAAAGATGGTTGTTGAACCTTCAAGTCAAAGATGGTTGTTAAACCACTAATTTGAAAATTGCTGTTTAAGAAATAGGTCGAGGATGATAAATTAACCATTATGTTAAAAATCATTGTTCAAACATTAGGTTGAAGATGGTTGTTTAATTCTTAGCTTGAAGATGGTAGTTTAACCATTAGGTCAAAGTTGGTTGTTCAAATTTAAGGTCTAAAATTGTTTTCTTTTATTATTTGGACAAATATTGCTGTTCTGTTATTAGGTTAAGAATGGTTGCTTAATCATTAGGTAGAAATTGGTTGTTATAAAATTAGGTTGAAGATTCATGTTCAAACATTAGATCGAAGATGGTTGTTATACTATTAGGCCAAAGATGATTGTTTAACTGTTAGGTTGAAAATTGTTGTTTAAAAATTAGCTCGCTGATGGTTATTTAACGGTTAAGTTGAAAATAGTTGTTTAAACATTACTAGTAGGTTGTTATTGTTAAGGTTTAATGGTTGTTATTGCTGTTTCTTGTTATTGTTGTTGTTGTTGTTTGTTATTGTTGTTGTTGCTGTTTGGTATTGTTGAGGTTTAATTGTTGTTATTGTTGTTTCTTGTTGTTATTGTTGTTTTTTGTTGTTATTGTTGTTTTTTGTTGTTATTGTTGTTTTTTGTTGTTGCTGCTGTTTGTTATTGTTGAGATTTAATTGTTATTGCTGTTTCTTGTTGTTGTTGTTTGTTATTGTTGAGGTATAATTGTTTTTATTGCTGTTTCTTGTTGTTATTGCTTTTTGTTATTGTTGAGGTTTAATTGTTGTTATTGCAGTTTCTTATTATTGTTATTGCTGTTGTTTGTTATTGTTGTTGTTACTGTTTGTTATTGTTGAGGTTTAATTGTTGTTGTTGCTGTTCTTGTAATCGTAGTTGTAGTTTTCTTCAACACAAAAGTTTAAGAATAAATTCCATTTTAACCATTTTACAAAAATTAGTTCAGAATTCCACATGTACCAAGATTTACTATATTTTTACATAAACACACACCTACACATTTAATTCCATTGAATCGTTTAAATTTTACGGTACCATGATAAATTATCTTCAAGTTGTAAATAGTGAGATTTATTGTGCGATTTGATTCTGTAATTCACATGTATACGCAATAACGAATCTGAGAATGATAATAATAATGGTTCATTTGATTTAAGCATTCACTGTTGAAAATATGCGTTACCCAAATCGCACGGTACTGTAATTTCATTATGCGAATGTGCATGTGCTTAATTGTAACCAACATTTATGGTACCTAAGGCACTAAGATTGCACAAAGAACGTTCATAATTGTAGGCAGGATTCATTGGTGTAATCAAACATCGTTGGTAGCATTTTTCGTGAGAAACTAATTCTGTTTGATAGATTTGGTGCCTTAATCCACTGATCGGTTGAATTCGGTACTTTATTACGAACGGTACTGAGCAATACTGAATTATTCGCCTAGAACAGATAATTTCCGTTGCATAAAACTATTTTAAAGAATGAAAGTTTTATGGCTAATAGTAAATTTAATTGTTTCTTAATAATATTTATTGCGGAGAATCGTTGTTAATTTCTGGTCTTGATCTGAAGAATTTTAAGTTTGTTTACAATTTTTGTTTGTGAGCAAAAGTTGTTGTGAGGAAAAATTGTTGTTTTTTGATTCTTATTGTTTTTGCATTTAAGTTTTTCTGGTGTCTATATAGCACACTAATTATATTATTTATGTTTGCGTTAATTAAATTGTGAAAAACTGAATGGTCATTTTTATTTTTATAATAGTTTGATGACAACATACTTTGTTTTACTCATGCAGTAATTCTGCTGCAAGAGTACGGTGGTTAATAATAATTTATTGAGGCCTGTTTTACAGCTCCCTTTCATCACCTAGTTTATCATTCAGCTATGAAATTTTGTCGTGAATAAATTCCACAAGATAATACTGATAGTTTTTGCAAAACAATGTTTGCATAAAAGTTCTTTTAATTCTTAACAACAGAGTTTGTTGCAAACAATGAGCACTCAATTCTACTCGAAAAATATGTTCTATTTTATTTTATGAAAATAATAAATAATAGAAAAATAATGAATAATATGGAAATAATTGTTAATAGGAAAGTAATAGTTAATAGGAAAGTAACAGTTAATAGGAAAATAATAGTTAATAGGAAAATAATAGTTAATAGGAAAATAATAGATAAGAGGAGAATAAATTATCTTTTCTTCCAAACAACTTTTTCCATATTTTTGATTAATGTAAAAGGGGTTTTGAAACACTTCCTAACATTTTCGATATGCAGTGATCAACTTCTAACAACTAACTTTCATTTCTGCATAGAAAGAAGAAACAATTAGAAATTCCAATTATCTCTACAAACGGCAATTATAATCTTTCTGTTGTCAGTGAACTGTAAACCAGCAGCGCCATTTAAAAAATAATCACTTTCAAAATTGTACCATCAGCCAAGTTTTGATCAACAAATGATCATCTAAAAAAATTAATAAAAAATTATATACAATAGTCAATATCAATAAAGAAATAAATAATTTTTCTATAAAAAAATAAATAATTTTTCAATAAAGAAATAAATAATTTGTCAATAAAGAAATAAATAATTTTTCAATAAAGAAATAAATAATTTTTCAATAAAGAAATAAATAATTTTTCAATAGATAAATAAATAATTTTTCAATAGAGTAGTAAATAATTTTTCAATAGAGTAGTAAATAATTTTCGAATAAAAAAATAAACAATTTTTCAATAAAGGAACGTATAATTAATAAATTTCCCAAACAATAAGCAGCTTCAGTCATTAACTGGAAATTATTTTGTACATTTAATTACTTCATTGTGTAATGTAATAATTGATAATTCTTTCGTCGATTTGATAACTTTACTACAGCTGAAAAAATTAAACTAACAAACTTTAACTAATTATAACTCTTAAACTTTGATCAGTAAAGGATAATCAACTTTGGGTAGTAAAAATTAATACATTTGCAGCCTAAAGTCTACATTAATTAACGCAATAATGGTACAAGACTACAATTTCAAATAACGATTGTAATTCCAAGGACTTTCCCGCGAGCAATTCAATTATTACAAAAGAATTTGTACAAACTACAAGCAAAGCACACTGCTGAAATAATAAACCGACATAATATCGTGCAATCATTTGATTTACAGATAACAACCTAATGTAATAAAGGAAACGTGTTTTCGTACAATTTTATACATAAACTTTTATGAATATTCCAACATTTGTTGCCGATAAAGGGATTTAACGATTTGCGATAACTATAGGATATAACGAGGATATAACTAGGATATAACTAGGATATAACTAGGATATAACTAGGATATAACTACTAATATAACTAGAATATAACTACAATATAACTAGAATATAACTACAGTATAACTAGAATATAATTAGAATATAACTAGGATATAACTAGAAAATAACTAGAATATTAATAGATAAATTCACCAGGATCAATAATAAGATTTAACATTCCCAGGATTGTTTTTCTATAATTTCAAAAATTTTGATCAATTTAACGGATGACGTTCAAATTTCGGATAATGAATTTAAATCAAGGTTTACACTTATTTGCAATTATTGTCTGAACTTTAGACAAATGAAAATAAAAAAACTTGATACTCTTGGAATTATTTTGCTGGAAATGAAAACAGAGCATTCCTCCGTGAGGAAGCATTGAAGCAATTTTGAATAATTCAAAATATTGAAGCTATACAGGAAACTATTTGAATGGAGAAGATTGAAAATTGGTTTAAAAGTGGTAAAATTTCCTAATTTGATTAAATTACGGTAATTCAATGGAATTAGAAATTACGGAAAATTCAATTGAAAGTGTGCTCTGAAAGCGATCGATTCTTGCTAATATTTCTTAAGTCGATTAATCCGATGGCATTCTAAAGAATTTCATAAGACGCGAAAGATCAAGAACATCTTATTAAAGATTTATATGTAAGAGTTTATAATTAATAGACGATTGCTTATAATTAATTAGTTCATTTTTTTCGTCTTTAAAAAACCAGCTCTACTTTAATAACAACGATCAATTAAAATACGTTTTCCTTTTGAAAAAAGTTGTATAAAAATGATGTTTTTTTATTAGTATTTCAATCGTTTTTATGTAAAATCCACGTAAAATAATCGACGTTCCATTGTTATGCTGCTTTTTTATCGAGAAAATCAATTATTCACTTTATGAGAAAAACTTAGAAGAAAAATTAAACAATAGAATCAAAATGGGATGATTCTACAAAAAGAAAATGATAAAGAACGTAAAAAAGAAATGTTATTTTTGAATATGCAGCATTTGTTAAATTCAAGTTAAATCAAATTAAACCATGTTCATCTTGTAATTTAACATTTTGTTTTTCCTGTGTAAAAGTATCAGATAATCAACATGAATATTCGTTTATGTAATTCAAAGAGCGGTGCAAAATGTTAACATTGTAAACACGTTCGACAATGTATTTTAAGTCGACAAAGTTGTCTATCAAATAATTAAGCGGTTTATTATTAAAAACTACATTTCTACAAATTTTTCATTCTGAACTGTATGAAATATTACATATTCTTGAATCAAATGTTCGCACTTAAATAAGTAGACACTTTTACAGTGAAATAACTAGACATTGAATTTCATTATTTTACTACCCATGTCTTAAAATTTGCATACAATAAATTAACATAATAACCCCTAGACTAATAAAAGTTTAAACATTCAAAGTTATCGTTCTCTCGTGCTGAGTCAAAATGTCAGGAATTATTATGATCATATGTTTGTAGATTTCCATTTGATATCATCGTGTATTAATTATAACAAACAGCTGAAAGGGAAAAATATAAATTTATGGTATATAGTTTCGGTGTAGCAAGGAAGTCTGTGTGCACGTAAGTGCAATAATCTTTTATTGGTTGTAATTAAGAAATGGAAGTTGATGCTAACTGAGTCTAGACACGACTGCTTCCGAGTGTCTTATATAGTTGGCGAATTCTCTAAATCATGTAAAATGTTTCCTTAATCATAAACTGAGATTTGCACTTGTACGTATAGATAGGTGCATGGAACCTATGAAGAATCCAGTGCCTGTTGCTTTCTACTAATAATGATTCTATTCCCATCGCGTATCAAACGTTGCAACATGTTGCAACACTTCTATTTGTTTCCAAGTGATCACTCAAGAACCTTGTCCCGGAGGCAATGTTAGATTCATAGTGATCGTCCGATCGTGCTGCATTGTTTTGTCCTTATTTCGTTTTTATTCAAGGATACCTTTCTTGCTACTCACAAGTAGAACACATCAAAGTCTGTTATATGTAGGAATAATCGTGCCAACAACGATGAAGGATTTTATTATTAAAACTCTGCCTAATTAGAGATTTAATAGTTGTTTAATAGTCAACGGATTTTTTCGTTATCATTTTTTACGTTCTTCGAGGATTTGCGACATTCTGTGTTTTCTTCAATATTCTTGTGTTTTAGCTTGCGATACCGGATGGCAAAAAGCAGTGGATGATTGAAAAAGCTGTTTTATTTAAAAAGGTGAATTTAAGACATTTTTTTGTTTAAGAAAATGAGAGGAATTGGAGAAAAAGTGAGTAGAAATGAAAAGAGAAGAAGAAAGACAAGAAAAAAGGAGAAAACAGAGAAAAAGGAGAATTAAAAAGAATAGGAAAATAGCATATATGGTAAAAAGAAGCTCGGACGTAAACTCCAGATGAAAATTAAAAGTAAGAAGAAGAAGAATTGGATAAAAGACAAGAATATCAATATCAAGCACAGCAATAACAAGAACAGCAATAACAAGAACAGCAATAACAAGAAAAGCAATAACAAGAACATCAATAACAAGAAAAGCAATAACAAAAACAGCAATAACAAGAACATCAATAACAAGAACATCAATAACAAAAACAGCAATAATAAGAACAACAAGAACAAGAAGAACAAGAACAGCAATAACAAGAACAATAAGAAAAAAGAACTAGAAACAGAAAAACAAGATCAAGAAGTACAAGATCCAGCAGAAAAAATGAATAAATGAAGAACATATTGAGGAACAAAACGAAAAAATAAGAACGTCCATGAAAGAAACAGGAACAAGAATTATAGAACAGAGAGAGAAGAAAAATAAGAACAATTACATGAAGAAGAACATGAAAAGTAACACGAGCAAGAACAATAAAAATATTATATTAAAAAGAATAAATCAAGAAGCGGGGACAAGAAAAAATGCTACAAGAAGAAGAATAACAGAAACAAAAAGCAGAAGAGCATGGATAAAAATTGCAGAAGGAAAAATATAAGTTAGAACAGAAAAAAAAGAATAGGAAGAACAAGTATGTCAAGACTTTTGTAAAAAACAACATTAACAAAAATAACAATATCAAAAAAAAAAACAAGATCAAGAAGAAAACCCAGAAATTCAAGAACAAGAACAAATACAAGAACAACAATATCAAGAAACAAGAAGAAGAAGAACAATAACAAGTACAAGAACAAGAACAAGAGCATGAACAAGAACAAGAACAAAAGCATGAACAAGAACAAGAGCAAGAACAAGAGCAAGAGCAAGAATGAAAAGAACTTTATTTAAAACAACAATATCAGTTCAAAAAAAAACCCTGATGTTCAGAACAAGATCAAAAACAATATCAAGAAACAAAAAGAACCTGAAGTTCAAAAACAAAAACAAGATCAAGAACAATAATGTGAAGTAATTTATGAAAAAAACAATATCAAAAACACAAGATCAAGGAGATCATCCAGAGGTTCAAGAACAAAAACAACAATATCAAGAAACAAAGGGAACCAGAAGTTCAGAAATAAAAACAAGAATGTCAAAAGCTTTTTGAAAAAGAACAAGAGCAAGAAACACAAGGTCAACAAAAGGAACTAGAAGTACAAGAACAAAAAACAAGAACAAAAACAAGACCAAGAACAATAATGTCAAGAAATTTATTAAAAAGAACATTAACAAAAACAACAATATTAAAGAACAAGATCAAGATGAGAACAAGTAGTTTAAGAACAAGAACAAGAACAAGAACAAGAACAAGAACAAGAACAAGAACAAGAACAAGAACAAGAACAAGAACAAGAACAAGAACAAGAACAAAGAACAAGAACAAGAACAAGAACAAGAACAAGAACAAGAACAAGAACAAGAACAGGAACAGGAACAAGGGCAAGAGCAAGTGCAAGTGCAAGAATGAAAAGAACTTTATTTAAAACAACAATATCAAATCAAGAAGAAAACCCTGATCTTCAGAACAAGAACAAAAACAATATCAAGAAACAAGAGGGACCTGAAGTTCAAGAACAAAAACAAGATTAAGAACAATAATGTGAAGTAATTTTTGAAAAAAAACAATGTCAGAAAACACAAGATCAAGGAGAACATCCAGAGGTTCAAGAACAAAAACAAAAATAATAATAGCAAGAAACAAGAGGAACCAAAAGTTCAGGAATAAAAACAAGAATGTCAAAAGCTTTTTGAAAAAGAACAAGAGCAAGAAACACAAGATCAACAAAAGGAACTAGAAGTACAAGAACAAAAAACAAGAACAAAAACAAGGCCAAGAACAATAATGTCAAGAAATTTATTAAAAAGAACATTAACAAAAACAACAATATTAAAGAACAAGACCAAGATGAGAACAAGTAGTTTAAGAACAAGAACAAGAACAAGAACAAGAACAACCAGAAATTGAAGAACAAAAACAGGAACAAGAATAACCATAAGAATGTCAACAACTTTTTGAAAAGCACAAGATCAAGAAAAAGAGGCAAAAGTTCAAGAACAAGAACAGGAATATCAAGAACTTTATGAAAAAGTATAGAGAAACTATCATATCAAGAAACACAAAATCAAGAAGAAGAACCAGATGTTCAAGAACAAGAACAAAAACGAAAAGAAAAATGTCAAGAGCTTTATGAAAAACAACAATATCAAGAAACACAAAATCAAGAAGAAAAACCAAAAGTTCAAGAACAAGAACAAAAACAAGAACAAAAACAAGAACAAACACAAGAACAAACACAAGAACAAGAATGTCAAGGAATTTATGTAAAATACTATTCACAAGAACAAAAATATCAAAAAACACAAAACCAAGAAACATGAGATCAAGAAGAAGAACCGGAAGTTCACGAACAAGAACAAAAAGAACAAAAGAAACAAAGGAAAAAAGCTCTGATTAAGAAAAGTACATAATAAAGAATAGAAAAAGGAAGGAAACTGTTCACAAAGAAGAAAATAAAAAGGAAGGAAACTGTTCTCAAAGAAGAAAAGAAAAGTATGACAAAAATATGAAAACCTGCGATATTTTAGCATTTGTTATAATTTATTACGAATTGTTTTGTTGTTCTAAAAAAATGTATATTGTCAAATACTCAAAAAATTTACATTATCATTTACTCCAAAAGAATAAATAAAATGAAATGAACTAGTAAATGCATTAATTTCATGAAATAGATTGGCACATTTCACAAGAGAACATTCTCAAGAAAGTGTAATGTTTATTTAATTTTTAAACAATTATTGTATGAAGAACAAAATTGCTGTATGGATTTCAGATGAATGTATAAACAACGCATTAAATACAAGTATCGTCAAGCGCACATGATGCAACTAGAAACGTTTAGATGCTGGGAAGGAAGAGTCAGTAACACTTCTTCTAGTGTTGAAAGTCTCGTCTTTTCTAAGAAATAGCAGACATTATTAACATTAGAATTACCAACACTAAATAAGTCTCTTCACTTCAAAAAAAAAAAATAAGAAATTGTAAAATTAAATTTTAAATTAACTTACACTGCAATTGATTTTTGAGGAGATTATTAAAATTTTCTTTATTCATTACTCACGTTTCACATAAAGTATCCTGATTTTATGCAATTGCGTCATGTACATTATTTTTTACAACTCAATTTTAGTGTTAATATACTTTTTTATAGATCAATTTGAGTTAAAATATAAATTTTTACAGCTCAGTGGGAGTTAAAACATCATTTTTTATAGCTCAATTGGAGTTAGAATATTATTTTTTACAGCACAATTGGATTTAGAATATTATTTTTTATAGCTCAATTTACGTACAAATACAATTTTCTGTAACTCAATTTGAATCTTAATTCATCTGAGCTCAATTTGAAGCTTGATATAATTTTTCCAAAAGTTTTATGATTAACTCGAAATTGTAACATCAGTGAAGGCATAATTTTATTATTTTTTTACATCTTGATTTCAAGCTATTTATAAGCTAACTAAATTACATAAAATTACATAAAAATGTGAAAATCTACAATAATGCAGTGTCTAATTTTAGTCGTATAAATTGGTAAAGTTATTTATTCATTATAATAATATTTATTATTTTTCTAGTATAAATTGATAAACTATTTTCATTATTTTTCTAGTATATAAATTGATAAAGTATTCATTTTTTTGTATAAATTGATAAAATGTTGATTATTATTATTTTTATTATTATTATTATTATTGTTATTATCATTATTATTATTATTATTATTATTATTATTCTTATTATTATTTTTACTACAATATATTTTATACGAAATTGATTTATAGTGGATATTGTAATTATAAAGTTAAAGTTAATAGAAAGCAGAGGAAACTAAGAAGCGTGGATACTTGCGACATGACCGTGGTCGTGTTCGATGTCGATAAACCTTTCATTCTCTAGTCGAAGGGTGTTAGTTATATGTTATATTAGCAAGGATGTTGCATGCAATTCGTGCCACTGAAAGAAGCCGATTACTGCTTTTATACGATCATTGGTGCCAGCTGTGGAAAAGAGACTTCGACATTGCCACTTCACTATGCAAATCCATTCCAGATCTGACGAATCTGGTCAATGAGAATATTCCGCTAAGAGCCAATCTTCAATACACAAGATCCTTCTTCAGTTCCTTTCTATCTCTTGCTTCGCTACTACATTATTTCACAAAACAGATACATTCACCATTGATTTTTCTCCAACTTATAAGATCACTTTTAGTAGCGGAACATCTTTCCCAATGTCTTAAAAACCTCGTTATTTCTCGTCACGTGATAACTCAATTTCATTCTCGATATGTTTAGAAATTAATTATATCGCTGCATTTGTAATTATTAGTTTATGCAGCGATATTGACGATAACACTTGTAAATTATAGATTAAAATTTAAAGATCGTGTTGAAATTAAAATTTAAATACAGTAAACAGGATACACGAATAGTGTAATTAAATCACTGATATAAAGATCGATTAAATAAACTTTATTTGTTTTCTATAAAGTATGAATGTTCGTTTTGAAAAATACAAAAACTGATTTGGAAAAAAAAGTGATTGTGCAATTTAAACTGAAAATGCAAATTATTTTAAATTAAAATAACATTTTTAAATTTTTCTTTCAAACATTTTTAAATATTTTTTTTTATTATTTTTTTTTGATTAAAATTATTTTTTGTTAAACATAACAATCGTTGGTTCAATGCAATGCGATAATTAATTAAAGGATACGATTTTACTTCCACTGATTCTATTAATAGAACCAATGTCAGATTTAAATAGATGTAAAATAAAATAAGAAACAACGTGTACAAAATTGTAACCTGAAAAGATAAGATTAGAACTAAATGGAATAGGAAACAGAAAATAAAAGCAAGAATAAATAAAATAAGAGCAAGAATAAATGCAATAAGAGCAAGAATAAATGCAATAAGAGCCAGAGTAAATAAAACTTGAATCAAATTAAATAAAACTATAAGTAAATTAAATAAAACTATGACCAGATTAAATTAAATTATAACCAGATTAAATTAAATTATATCCAAATTAAATTATAACAAGATTAAATTAAATTATATCCAAATTAAATTATAACAAGATTAAATTAAATTATATCCGAATTAAATTGTAACAAGATTAAATTAAATTATAACCAGATTGATTAAAATTAGAACCTAAAGTCAAAAATAATTGAACTAGAATTAGATAAAGTTAGAAAGATAAAAATGTATGAATGTAGGACTGGATTGATTATGATTCCAAAAAAACTAATAAATTATCTTATCTTGTGTTTCAGGTATGCATAATAGAAGAAGTTTAAGAGCTTTGAAACTTTCCTTTCTCGCTGGTAATGAGGCTGATAAGCTATGTTGGTAGTAAGTGAGATCAATGGATATATTAAACGTTAATTCACTTGGTTATTTTTTGTATTTGCTTAATCGCTGAATGAAAAGGTCGTTAAATGCGACTGAGGTTTCATTTTAATATGAATGTGGCAATTTTGAAGATACAACGCGTAGGAGGAAAAATTCAACCTTTTTAAACGAATTAACGACTCTATCCTAAAGAAACAGCGTTTTATGATTTATCCTAAGTATTTGTTTATTCATATTAAACATTATTTTTCATTACATAAAGTCAACATAAGCTTTTTTATAACCATCGTCACATCATTCGTTATATTGTTTTTTATTTATTGATATTAAGTTTTTTCTGCGAATCTTTATTCATAGTAAAAATGCTGAATATTGATTCATAATAAGATTCTTATGATTCATATTTTTTTAATTTACTCTTTGATACTATTTTTGCATTTTTATTAAAGAAAAAAATCGCACATTTTGAATACACTCTCATTAAAGAAAAAAATCACACATATTGAATACACTCTCATTATTGATGAGAATGTAAAAAGGTTTTGCTAATGTGACAAAAATTTTAATTAAGCTAATCAAAATTCTGTCGTACGGAATAAAAACCTAATTAACAATGCCAGCATTATTGCGAGATTAACGAAAACTTTAGTTGGGCTAAAAAAGAGTGTCAATTAAATTAATGAGGATTCGTATGGAACTAATAGAAAATTAAGTAAAGTGAATAAGAATTTTAGTTTGACTAAACAGAATTCCAGTTATAAATAGAAAAAAATAATACTTTCAAGATTAATAAATTTAGACAAAAAAGACTAAAGGAACTAAAAAAAACTAATTATACTCTAGAAACAGGAGACGGAAGCAGTGCTAAGTGTTAGTTGGTTAAGTGCAAACGCTAGTAAAAGTAAACTTTAAATGGAAAGTTATCACAACTCGATCAACACGAAAAGTTTGTATCTGCCTCTTCCCCTACAATTTTGCAATTATCACTAAAAGACCGTAAATTTTGCACTTTCTTGCAATTTTCAAATTATGTTTCCGCGTTTTTCTTCAGTTCCTAAAAAGAAAAGTTTCCCGTAATTTTGCCCATTCGCCAGAAAACAGGCAAAAAAATAAAAAGGATTTCCAGTAGTTTTTTTGCTTTATGGCGAAAGCACTTGTTTCAAAAAGAAACTTGCCTAGGTTTCTCAAGCTTAGAGAAGTTGAATACTCGGATGAAATAACTGTGTCTATATGTTGTTGATAGTCCTGAAAGGTATTTCAGCAACTATTGAGGAAAGCTTTATGAATAAACCACTTTTACAGAAAGTAACAAAAACTAGCATTATCTATCGGTCTGTTACAAAGTTACTTGCAGACGGGCAGGTACGTAATTTCTCACGTTAAGTATTTACGGACTGGAAGCATTAACAACTTACGGACTTGATTCCAGTACAAAGTAAAACCGACGAGCTAATCAGAGTATGACGTTCATCCGAACAGTTCCAAGTGTTGGAGTATCACCCGCTAAGGCAATACTTATTATACCAAAAGTTGAGTTGTCGTTAAATCAAGTTAATTAAGTGTTTCACAAGTGATTTTCCCTTAATTCGAATAATGGAATGTGTCTGCAAAATCACAAAAATACCAATTATTTAATACTTTGACATTCCATTTGTGAGAAATATTTAATAACTTTTTTTCTACTAATTAGAATTTTAATTAGATTAATATTAGAGTTGATTCCTTCCATATTTGTTTATAAATAGGTTGTGTGCATCTTGAGAAGGTAAAAAGTTTATGAGTTTGGTTTCGACAACTAGAATTCTGGTGTGGATGTATACAAATCTGGTAAACCTGACTAGAAGTCTAGTTAGAATTCTAGCTAGACTCTAGACTTTCACTGTAACTCTAGCCTGCTTAACTAATGTTCTGGTTAATTTGCTGATATAAATTTAGTCCTCCTAACTAACCTACTGATTAGTCTATAATAAAACTTCATTAATTAATCTAACTAAATACTCAATTAGTTCACTGAACCAACATTCTTGTTAGCCTAAAGGAATTCTAGACTTCTTTTTTTAATTTTTAAGTCTTTTTAGCAGCTCACAACTTTCGTTAGCTTAAATAACTTTTTGGCTATCCTAACTAGAATTATAGTCCAAAAAATTTTTTGTTAACTTAACTAGAATTCTAGTAAATTTTGCTGAAATTCTAGTTAAGTTAACAAGAAAGTTTTTGGACTGACTAAATTTCTAGTTAACCTTACTAAATTTGTAGTTATTCTTACTAAAGTTGGAGTTATTACTTCTAAATTTCAATTAATTCTTACTAAATATCCAGTTATTCTTACTAAAATTTTATTTACCTTTCCTGAAATTCTAGTTATCTTTACTAAGATTCTAGTTATTCTTACTGAATATCTAGACATCGTTACTAACATTGGATTTTTCCTGGATAAATCTCCAGTTACCTTTCCTTATATTCTAGATATCCTTACTAAATTTCTAGTCATCGTTAATAACATTGGAGTTTTCCTGGCTAAATCTCCAGTTACCTTTCCTTAGATTCTAGTTATCCTTACTAAATTTCTAGTGATCGTTACTAACATTGGAGTTATCCTGGCTAAATTTCTAGTTATCTTTAGTACAATTTTAGTTATCTTTGCTAAAATTCTAGTTATCCCTCCTAAAATTGGAATTATCCCAGCTAAATTGCTAGTTATCTAGCAAAATTTAAATTTACAAAATTTTCAGTTCTCCTTACTAAATATCTAGTGATCGTTACTAACATTGGAGTTATCCTGGCTAAATCTCTAGTTATCTTTAATACAATTTGAGTTATCCTTGCTAAAATTTTAGTTATCTTTACTTAGCTTCTAGTTGACCTTACTAATTTATATTTATTTTTACTAAAATTGGAGTTATCCCTGCTAAACTGATAGTTATCGTTACTAAATTTTCAGTTCATCTTTCTAAATATTTAGTTATCCTTACTGACTTTTTAGTTATCCTTACTAATATTTTATTTATCTTTGCTGAAATTCTAGTTATCCTGCTAAATTTCTAGTTATCCTTACTGAATTTCTAGTTATATCTACTAAAATTTGAGTTATCCTTGCTAAAATGCTGGTTATATTTACTTCTATTCTAGTTATCCTTACTAAATATCTAGTTATCCTTACTAAATATCTAGTTATCGTTACTATAATTGAAGTGATTTTTGCTAAAATTCTAGTTATTTATACTAAAATTGGAGTTATCCCAGCTAAATTGCTAGTTATCTAGCAAAATTTAAATTTACAAAATTTTCAGTTTCCCTTACTAAATATCTAGTGATCGTTACTAACATTGGAGTAATCGCTGCTAAACTGATAGTTATCCTTACTAAATTTTCAGTTCATCTTTCTAAATATTTAGTTATCCTTACTAACTTTTTAGTTATCCTTACTAAAATTTTATTTATCTTTGCTGAAATTCTAGTTATCCTGCTAAATTTCTAGTTATCCTTACTGAATTTCTAGTTATATTTACTAAAATTTGAGTTATCCTTGCTAAAATGGTGGTTATATTTACTTCTATTCTAGTTATCCTTACTAAATATCTAGTTATCGTTACTATAATTGAAGTGATTTTTGCTAAAATTCTAGTTATCCATACTAAAATTGGAGTTATCCCAGCTAAATTGCTAGTTATTTAGCAAAATTTAAATTTACAAAATTTTCAGTTCTCCTTACTAAATATTTAGTGATCGTTACTAACATTGGAGTTATCCTGGCTAAAACTCTAGTTATCTTTAATACAATTTGAGATATCCTTGCTAAAATTTTAGTTATCTTTACTTAGCTTCTAGTTGACCTTACTAAATTTATATTTATCTTTACTAAAATTGGAGTTATCCCTTCTAAACTGATAGTTATCCTTACTAACTTTTTAGTTATCCTTACTAAAATTTTATTTATCTTTTCTGAAATTCTAGTTATCCTGGCTAAATTTCTAGTTATCCTTACTGAATTTCTAGTTATATTTACTAAAATTTGAGTTATCCTTGCTAAAATGCTGGTTATATTTACTTATATTCTAGTTATCCTAACTAAATATCTAGTTATCGTTTCTATAATTAGAGTCATTTTTGCTAAAATTCTAGTTATCCTGACTAAAATTCTACTTATCTTTACTAAAGTTCTAGTTTGTATGACTATTATTCTAGTTATTCTAATTAGCAGTATTGTTTGTTAGAAATTTAAGCTCAGTCTTTCTAAATTAAGAATTCCAAATGCACATGTAGTTTATAATTATAAGCAATTATAATCGCAAGCAAGTGATACGGAGATTATCTTGCTCCAGGGCTTGCAGGAAACTAGAGTCACTTACATAAAATCTAGAGAATAATTACCATATCATTAGGACATTTTTGCAACAGAAAAGAATCTTAAAATCAATCAGCGATGCATGGAGACGTTCAACAACCGTAGAAAGTGCACATATGGCTGCATTTGTATCCGTGCCTCCACGCGATAGAAAATCATGTTTAACACTTTCCACACAAAGTGAATTTCATAAAAAACTGTTCCATGTAATTTTTAGAACACTATCTTCAATGCGACCTTTATTTTTTTTTTAAAGAATAGAAAAGGAAAAAATAATGCAAAAGTCAGAAATCGCAGAAATTTAATGCGTCTTTCTTTATGAGTGTAAAAATAATTGTAAAAAAATGGTAAAAGATTGTTAAAGGAAAGATAAAATTCCGCAGCTTTACAATTAACGACAATTGAAACCTGAAATTTGAGTTTTATTTTTTTTGGTGAAAATTGCATTTTTTGAAATTTTGCAAATTGCAGGTTAAACTATACAATTTAAGCTTGCGTGATCTCATCTTTTCTCATTAGCGCATCGATGAATGAAAAAGTAATTAACATGCCCTGCAATTAACACAGTACTTGATTTATTGATATTTGTAATGTGCACTTTACGAGGGACTCGATGTCATCATCGGGGAATTCTTATTTTAAAAAATTTATTCAGTACGTGCCTAACGTTTATGAGCCTTGCAATAATTTAAATTAGATCAGCGCGAAGAAGAAAAAGTTATTAGCTAATGTTGAATATTCTAAACCTACATTACATCACGTGTGGAAAATATATTCTCTTCATTGTATAAGGACTGAAAGGTTTTCAATAAGTGTGTTGCTTATTCCCGTATCAAAGGTCCCATTCAACACGTAAATGTCAAATAATCAAATCAGTGTTTTCTTATCTTCATATGTTTATCAATTTCCCGATCTTCACATTGCCTTTACAACTCCTAGTCAAGCGTTTTGCAATTCTCTTTTTAAAATATTTCCAAATCGCACTTTCGTGAAATTCGATTGCCGTTTTCTTTGTTTATAAACTTTAGGCGTACTTTCGAGAAAATGCTTAAAACTTACGCTCTCGTGTACCATTTTTTTGATCGGCTTTTTTCAATCATCGAGATGTTTATTCATAAAGATGTTCTTCAAAAACAGTATTGTTTACATGTGTTGACACGTCTTCACGTTTTGGTAAAAAATTGTCTATTTTTTGCTTTTTGTTTAGATTCTGTTTTGTTTTTGCTTCGTTCTCTTTCGATTTTTTTTGTTTCGTTTTGAGATGATCTTTTTTGTTTGGTTGAGTTGTTTTGGTTTTATTTGTCTTGATTTTGTTTCGTTTTCTATTTTTGCCTTTTATTGTTTTTATTTCGTTATTTTTTTTTTATTTTTGCTTCGTTCTCTTTCGATTTTTTTTGTTTCGTTTTGAGTTGATTTTTTGTTTGATTGTATTGTTTTTGTTTTTTTATTTCTGTCTTGATTCTTTTTCGTTTTTATTTTTGCCTTTTTTGTTTTTATTTCGTTTTCATTTTTGTTTCGTTCTTATTCTTGTTTCGTTTTTATTTTTGTTTCGTTTTTATTTTTGTTTCGTTCTTATTCTTGTTTCGTTTTTATTTTTGTTTCGTTCTTATTTTGTTTCATTTTTATTTCTGTTTCGTTCTTATTTTTGTTTCGTTCTTATTTCTGTTTCGTTCTATTTCTCTTTGCTTTGATTTTTGTTTCGTTTCGATTCTCTTTCGTTTTGATTTTTGTTTTGACGGTGTTTAGTCTCTCATTATTTTCGATAATGAAAAAATTGTCGTCTCTCAAGGTTTAGAGACCTGTTGATAGAGAATGAATAGCTGAATTTCCGGTTTATCAATGTCAGCCTTGGCACACGCTTTCATCTGTTTTTCGCCGTTGCAGCAACCACGCCCCATTGATTTGACTTTATTATGCGTAACAAGTGCGTGTGGCAATGAACGTCGTGCGAAACGACTTACTTTCGTCCAATATGCATACAGTGTGAAACTACTGTTTAAGCTGGTTATGGCGCACATTCCAACAAGCAGTATATGCAAATTAATATTCTCTTTAGTTGGCAAAATTCAATTGACATTCCATTGGCGAGATAACGGATTGAGTTAAACTATCACTTTATCCAACAATTGCAGAATCCCTGAACTTGATTGGCTTCTCATTCCTAGTCGCTTGGCTAATTGTGCAATTGATGCTAAAAATGGCAAAGAAGCATAATAGCAAGAACGATCGATCCTGATTTATGTTGACATTATTCTCACAGAGCACACATAACAGATTTCGATCGTGTTCTTGCTAAATAAGGCATAACGAAGAAACGCGAGTTGATTTACGATGATGCGCTAATGATAACGTCAGCCTTCAAACCCTATTATTTTCCAAGCCAACAATTTTCAAAAGTCATATTTTACATTTATAATTGAATCGGGAGATTTTCTGGATATCATTCAGATGAGAATTCCATCTATTCGAAAACGCGTAGTGTCTTTTTGAAAGAAAAAATACTTTGCATGCGAAACAAATTTTTCATTTTTAGATATAAATTGAAATCCAGTTTTTTGAAAAGTGTTTTTTGGAATTCAAAATTGAATACAAAAGACAAAAAATTCAAGAATCTGGATATTTGAACAGCTTTTGTGAATTACAGTAGAAACGAAACAGTATTAAAGATGTTTTTGTCTGCAAAATTATTAAAAGAAAAAATGTAGGTGCATTAAATATAGGGAATAGTTGTATTGCTCGTTACTTCATAACAAGTTTCCTTATCATTCAGAATCTACAAACTGTAGTGGAATGGTGGCAGTCAAACCAGTAGATCATATTCATCTCACGTCTACAAGAAGCACGATATTGCGAATTGTTTCTTCATCATGTTCGAATTTAAAGGAATATCTTGGATTTCATAAATTAAATATACAACCTGACTTGGGACGAATTTTGTAAGCTGATGAAGCGAAAGTGATTTCTCAACAAAAGAGAGCTTTCAACTGTCTGACAGAACTCCGTCACTTCTACTTGATTGCTAAACCTCTTGATAGCAATTTTCAATAATTTCGATTATTAATCATAAAATCGATTTTTTAAATTGTAACCATTTTTGGTGGAAATTGTAATACTCTGCTTGTCAATTTGTTCCATTTAGAGGATTAGTTCCATTTAGTGGTTTTGTTTATAAACTATTTTTGTTTATCTTTTTGTTTATCTTATCTTTGCTTCTTAACTATTTTTTATTCTTGACTATTTTTGTTATTTAACTAATTTTGATTATTGACTGTTTTTGTTTACTAATTATCTTTGTTTCTTAACTATTTTTGATTGTTAAGTATTTTTCATTGTTAATTATTTTTGATTGTTAATTATTTTTTATTATTAACTATTTTTGATTGTTAACTATTTTTTGTAGTGAACTATTTTTGATTGTTAACTATTTTTTGTTGTGAACTATTTTTGATTGTTAACTATTTTTTGTTGTGAACTATTTTTGATTGTTAAGTATTTTTTGTTGTGAACTATTTTTGATTGTTAAGTATTTTTTGTTGTGAACTATTTTTGATTGTTAACTATTTTTTGTTGTGAACTATTTTTGATTGTTAACTATTTTTGATCGAGAACTATTTTATATTTTTAACTATTTGTTATTGTTAACTATTTCTTATTTTAAACTATGTTTGTTAATTAGATATTTTCTTTACCTAAAAATTTTTATTTTTGGAATTTAATTTTCCGCGGATTCCCGTAACAAATAAAAATGTCTGACCTGTCTTGGCTGTGACTACTCAATTTTTAACAAAATGTAATTTCAACAGATATAGTTTATTTTTTCGCTTATTTATATATTTATTCCAAGTTTATTTATTTGTTTATTCAATTCTTTTCTGTATTTTCTACTGCAATGTACTGCAATCTACGGCATTCACTTATTCTTTACTCATACTGTCGATTCATATCGCTTCTGTCTAAAATTTCCTGTGTCTGACTGAGTATAGTTGTTACTACTGGAAAATTAAAGCTCCACAATTTCACATTTCAGATTCATAATTGTAATCTTCGTCTTCCAAATTTCGATGCATGCCTGATAATAAAACGCTGTTATTACTTATTTACAGAAAATTCTTAATTTTCAATGAAATTTTGTTAATAACATAACATTGTTTCTAACATTGTTAGTACGAATGATATTGCTAGTAATGAAATTAATAAGAATTTTCTGTTATTAATAATGTAGAATATAATAATTGGTGATTTTAATGTTACATATACTAATAATATTAATAATAATGTTAATAATATTGTCACTAATACTGTTGATAGTACTGTTGTTAGTACTAATTAATTAATAAACAAAAACAGTCAATAATCATAATTAGTTGAAAAACAAAAATAGTCAAGAATAAAAAATAGTTAAGAAGCAAAGATAATTAATAAACAAAAACAGTCAATAATCAAAATTAGTACTGTTAATAATACTGTTAATAACATTGTCAATAGTAGTGCCAAAAATACTGTTAATAATACTGACAACAATACTGATAACACTAATAACAATAACGATAATAAAATAACAATAACAAATTTTGTACTTCATTATTATAAACCAGAATTTTGCCACAGATGCATGTCTGACCAAAACTCGCCTTTACTACTAACAGAAAAAACTTGAGTCTCTTTTCCATCGCATTTTTCCCTACTAACCTCCATCGTTATAAAATTTGTAATAATTACCAAAATTGCCATACTTACTGTATAATTAACAAACTCTTATACAGCGTCACCCAAATTAAATTAAATTGAAAACATAAATTAGAATTCGCCTGACAAAAAATTGTCATAACTACTTAATTAAACAACTTGTTACACAATCCTCGCTATGAATAACGAGAAAATTCATTAAAATTGTAAAATTTCAATCACATGTCAGCTATATATTGTGTCTTCATATTGCCGGCTGATTCAAATTGCACAACACTACCGAAATGGGAAACATGAATGCGAAAACCACTCTCAAGTAGGACAAGTCGAGGTGTACAGTATTAGATCACTTGGTGGGGAAAAAATTAGAAAGAGAAGCAGAAAAAAATGGACGGCAGCCCAGACTGCAGACTGAGAAGCAAGATAGTCCAGTTCCTCATATCTCGCACCTTTTAAGCTGGACTGGCTCCGATGAAGTAACCCGGTCTCGCACCTTGTGTCAAGCTTATGTCAGGATCACCTGTGCCATTTGCGGCACTGACAAGTATAATCTCCGATCAGCTACATCCGCTCCTAGTCTACCTCAAGTCTTTTACGAAAATGGCCAAAGGGGCACATTCTCCAGCTGAGTTCCCTACAAGTAAGGACGCGTGATTTGTAACGGTCACTTGAATCTTGAAGTGGCGTTCTCCACTTGGTCTTTTACCTCTCAGTGAAATCTCTGATACGAGGAAATCCTTGTTTCCATTTGTTTCGTCTTAAAAGCTCCATTTGCAGATATTATTGTGCCACCTTCAACTGTTCTCACCTAAAACTGTTTTTAGCCAAAAGTATTTTTAGTAAAAACTATATTTAGCCAAAACTGTTTTTAGACGAAACTTTTTTTAGCCAAAAGTATTTTTATCCAAAACTGTTTTTAGCCAAAAGTATTTTTAGCAAAAACTATTTTTAGCCAAAACTGTTTTTAGACAAAATTTTCTTAAGCCAAAAGTATTTTTATCCAAAACTGTTTTTTAGCAAAAAGTATTTTTAGCAAAAACTATTTTTAGCCAAAACTGTTTATAGCCAAAGGTATTTTTAGTAAAAACTATATTTTGCCAAAACTGTTTTTAGACGAAACTTTTTTTAGCCAAAAGTATTTTTATCCAAAACTGTTTTCAGCAAAAACTATTTTTAGCCAAAAATGTTTTTAGCCAAAAGTATTTTTAGCAAAAACTATTTTTAGCCAAAACTGTTTTTAGCCAAAAGTATTTTTAGTGAAAACTATATTTAGCCAAAACTGTTTTTAGACGAAACTTTTTTTAGCCAAAAGTATTTTTATCCAAAACTGTTTTTAGCCGAAAGTATTTTTAGCAGAAACTATTTTTAGCCAAAACTGTTTTTAGACAAAACTGATTTTACCCAAAAGTATTTTTATCCAAAATTGTTTTTAGCCAAAAGTACATATTTTTAGCAAAAACTATTTTTAGCAAAAACTATTTTTAGCCACAACTGTTTTTAGCCAAAAGTATTTTTATCTAAAACTGCTTTTAGCCGAAAGTATTTTTCGGTAAACTATTCTTTAATGTTTTACTAAAATTCTTCTTCAAAATTACCCGAAAAACATTTCTAAAATTACATACACCAATTTTTTAAAGTAAAAAAATTACTAAAGCATTATTCAAAGTTTATCTGAAATTATTCTTTAAAGTCAAACTATGCTTTGTCAATTTCACGCCTATTTTCAAAAGAGATACACGAAAATTTACTAAAATTCCAAAACTAATTCCCAAAGGGTATTTTTATCCCAAAGGTTTCAATAAAACTTTTCGTTTTATTGAAACTTTTTGTTTCTTTCTGTTTTTCTTTCTTTTTGTTTTCTTTCTGCCCCTAAAAGGTTTAAAAACTAATTCCAAAATGTTTTTCATCTTCAAAAAGATCTCAAACTAATTTCCGAAAGATTTTAATTGTCAAATTCACTTTATAATTCAATTATTTACCATCATTTCTTTTCGAACCAAAAAGTACTTGCAAAATTTTGAAAACCACGATCCTAAATTTTTCATGGAATTTTTCTATCTACGGTTTCGTGCGGAAAAATTTTGACAAATTGCCGATTTTCAGGTTGTAGTGACCTTTCGCAAACTTATTGAAACTTGACTACTGACAAAATTACTACTCTATGGAAATGTAGTAACATTTTTTCTGCATTTTTTCACCAGTAATAAAAGGCGTAAGGAAAATTTGCATTTGGAGAAAGTTTTTCAGAGAATGAAATGAAGGAACTAATGATGAGTAGGTACTCTTTGAGGTTTGTATTGCCTCTACCTAAACTGAGGGGAAATGTCAACGGCCTCTGTTAAAGTGAAAGGTCTTAAATCCAAAAAATACTCGATCTTAGGACTTTATTCGGTTTAATGATATTGGAAGATAAAATTTTATGGTTATTATTAGCCATTTGCTACGTATTACTTTTTCTTTATATTTAATACATATCTGAAACTTAAAATATATTACGTCAAATTCTCAACAAAAAAATAATTGCCTAATAAAAATTTATTACACTTCAAAGGCATTCCGCAGTTCTAGTTCCTCAATCTGGAAAAGTTGAGGCAGCTTTAGCGTAATTTAAACTAGCATTTTACAGAATTCTTTGGTAGATATGTGAACGAGATTCAGTGAGATGCTTATCCATGTGAAGTGAAATTGCACCACAGGCAAAGTTACTTTTTTCTGTGCACCTTTGACAGCGAGGTGCGACCTTCTGTCCATTCAGTCAGTTTAAACTTCAGGAAATCTCCAAGAGAATCCAGTCTTTAGAAGCATAATCTTATGTTTACTTTTGCCTGGCTCTCGTTTCGAATCTCCAATTTTCGACAGTTTGTAATTTTTTCGTAAAATGACAATAAAGAAACACAAACAGAAAACTCTTGCAGAGTTTGAAAATAAATCCTACAAGTGTTAGAATAAACAAAAATATAAGAAAAAGAGAAAAAAGAGAAAAAAGAGGAAAAAGAGGAAAAAGAGAAAAAAGAGAAAAAAGAGAAAAAAAAGAAAAAAGATGTTGTAAAAGTTTGAGTTCTTTGGACTGAATGTTTTGATAATTCTGGAAATTTTTAAATTCAGAACCTACTTTTATAATCGCGATTTATGCAATTAGAAATGTGACGAAACGATTTAGGAAAATTCGGTAACTTTTGTCGCAATTCAAGGTGACTTGCGAAATTTGATTAATCGTTGTGGTAAAAAGAGAGGCTTATAAAATACAAATTTCAGTAACGTAACCAAAAATGGAAGAAATTTTAGCACGTTTCTAATGCTGATGGAGAAGGAATGAAATAATTGTGAGCAACTCGTTCGAATTTCATGTTTACAAAAAGAGAAATTAGAAAAGATTTATACTACCTGAAATGACGAAAAAAGGAAAAGTTCTAAAAAAACATTCGACTGAAAGTAAACAACATATATAAGACTGTAAATGTTTGAGAAAACTGCATGAGATAAAAACTTTTTTAACAAATTGGTACAAAAGTGAAATGGTGAAAGATAATTGGATCTTAACGACGGAAGGTGTAAACAAAAAAACAAAAAATTATAATAAAAATGAAAAACATAAACGCGTTTTTTTTACGTAAAAATGAGACAAAAAAGTTACTTAAAATGGAGAGAATAAAATATGTGGAAAGAAAAAAGATGGGTTGAAAAAAGGTATATGGGAATAAAATTGATGGGAAAAAGATAAATGGACGAATGATTGATAGAAAAAAGGTAAATGGGAAAAAGACGAATAGAAAAAGATGGATAGTATAAAGATATACAGAAAAAAGTAGATAGAAAGAAGATGGATAAAAAAATACATGGAAAAAGATAGATAGAAAAAGATAGATAGAAAAAGATAGATAGAAAAAGATAGATAGAAAAAGATAGATAGAAAAAATATAGATAGAAAAAAGATAGACAGGAAAAGATAGATAGAAAAAAGATAGATAGAAAAAAGATAGACAGGAAAAGATAGATAGAAAAAAGATAGATAGAAAAAAGAATGATAGAAAAAAGATAGATAGAAAAGAGATAGAAAAAAAATAGAAAAAGGACAGATAAAAGATAGATAAAAGATAAATAAAAGACAGATAAGAAAGATTGATAGAAAAAACTATAAAACAAAAGTACGATAAAATAAAGAATAAATAAAATAGAAAATAGGACAAACAAAATCGTTTAATGAATCAATAGTAACAAATGCAAAAACAGTTAAACAAAAATAGTAGAAAGTACTAAATTTATGATTCTTCGTATATATTACGCAAAAAAATAAACATCCAAATAAACAAAAAAACGCACACTCTAAATTAAATTAATTCATTTTACCGTGTCTTTCTACAAAATTATCTAATTAAAATTTAAAATATCCATTCTAAATAATAATCATTATCTGCCATAAATTCTCATTATCCAATTAAAATTTCCGCCAGCTTAAAAATAAACTAATTTAACTTTCAAATTATAATTCAAAATACATATTCCGTGTCAAGTTTCGACTTCCGCAATTCTTTAAATTCAACTCGGATATGGAAAATTCGATTATACAATATAATAATGACAATAGAAATCAATGTGGCAAATTACCGTCAATTGAAGCGTACGATCGTGAATTATATGAATTCATATTGAATATCGTATAATCAAATCATAATCTCAACTAAATAAGCGTATAATTTGCTTTGATAGAGGCACATGATAGAAATAATTTGCACACGTGTCTCTCGAGGATCCTGTACGTAAGAATGAGTAATCTGCCAAGCAAGTGAAAGACTGGTTTGGACGCGGAGAAAGTGGTCGTAGCTCATATTGTCGACTGATTGCTTCCTTTGCTCATCTTGTGGTCAGTTGTCAGAGAATCCTCAAATTTGTTATCAACGCTCATCATTTATCGAAGATCGGATCACTTAACTTTGATTTACAATCGACCATTCACCAATCGCGTTGCAACACCATTGTACTTATGCCTTGCGTACTCATGTTTATAACGATAAGTGGTCACGTGACCGCATTTACAATTGGGATGTGACTCGCCACGAGGATTTACGATCCATCGTCTCGTGTAGATCTAAGATACTTAGGATTACGGTTTTATTTATCATGTATACTTTTACCATCATTTTACATGATGTTTTATTGTACATTTTGCATTAAACATTGTATAGTGTATATTGGACGTTGTATATTTAAAATTGTAAAATGCATGCTGTGTATTAAATATTGAACATTGTTCATTGTATTTTGTATATTAAATATTGTATACTGCATGTTAATCATTGTATATTTAAAATTGTACAATGTGTACTGTATATTAAATATTGAACACTTTTCATTGTATTTTGCATATTAAACATTGTATACTGCATATTACATGTTGAACATTGTTCATTGCATTTTGCATATTAAATATTGTATACTGCATATTAAATATTAAACATTGTTCATTGCATTTTGCATATTAAATATTGTATACTTAAAATTGTACAATGCGTACTGCATATTAAATATTGAACATTGTTCATTGTATTTTGCATATTAAACATTGTATACATAAAACTGTACAATGCGTACTGCATATTAAATATTGAACATTGTTCATTGTATTTTGCATATTAAACATTGTATACTTAAAACTGTACATTTTATAATATGCGTATATTTCATATGCGTACTGCACATTAAATATTAAACAATGATCATTGTATTTTGCATATTAAACATTGTATACTTAAAATTGTACAATGCTTACTGAATATTAAATATTGAACACTGTTCACTGTATTTTGCATATTAAATATTGAACATTGTTCATTGTATTTTGCATATTAAACATTGTATACTGCATATTAAATATTGAACATTGTTCATTATATTTTGCATATTAAACATCGTATACTACATATTGAATATTGAACATTGTTCATTGTATTTTGAATAATAAACATTGTATACTTAAAATTGTACAATTCGTACTGCATATTAAATATTGAACATTGTCATTGTATATTGACTATATTAAATATTGTACTGTACATTGTATATTGTGTATTGTATATTGTGTATTGTATATTGTATAAACATTAAACACTGTACTTTTAATATTCAACAATGTATGATGTACGTTAAACATTATATACTGCATTCATTGTTCGTTGTACGTTGTATATTAAACAATGTATATTGAACATTGTGTGTTAAACATTGCATATTAAACAATGTATATTGAACATTGTACATTACATATTGTACACTGAACAATGTATACCGTCCAATAACTATTAGACTCTAAACATTGTTCATTGCACATTGCAGATTGTACACTGTATATTATAAACATTGTATATTGAACAATGTACATTAAATATTGGACATTGAACAATATTTGCTGTACACTAAACATTATACACTGAAGATTGTTCATTATACATTGCATATTAAACATTGTATATTTAATAATGCATGCTGTTCATTAAACATTGTACACTGAACATTGTTCATTGCATTTTGTACACTGTATATTAAACATTGTAAATTGAACAATGTACATTAAATATTAAACGATTTGTATTGTATATTAAACATTCTACACTCCACATTCTTAATTGCTCATTGTATTTTGAATATTGTACATTAAAAACTGCACACAGAAAATTAAACAATGTATATTACTGCATATTACTGTATATTACTGTATATTACTGCACATTACTGTATATTAAACATTTTGCGCTGAGTACATTGTTCATTACACAGAGTACATTGTATATTAAACATTGTATTTTCACAAATGCATATTGAACATTGTACGATAAATATTGTACATGGAACAATGAATCCTATTCATATTAAACATTGTACATTAAACATTGTTCATTGCACATTGTTGCTCATTAAACATTGAACAATGTATGTTGCTCATCAAACAATGAATAATGTATGTTGTTCATTAAATATTGTATATTGAACATTGTTTCACATTAAACACTGAACAATGTACGTTATACATTAAACAATGTACGTTATAGATTAAACATTATCAAAACGTTAAACATTATCATTTAACAAATTGTTCATTGTACAGTGTACATTGTATATTAAACATTGTATTTTGATCATAAATTAAACATTAAACAATGTATTTTGATAATGAATTAAACATTAAACAATGTATGTTGTACATTAATCATTATATACTAAACATATTGTTCATTGCACAATGCACATTGTATATTAAACTTTGTATATTGAACAAATTATATTGAACATTGTACAATAAACATTGTACATTGAAGAATGAATGCTATCCATTAAACATTGTTCATTTCACATTGTTTACTGTATATTAAACATTGTATATTGAACAATGTCCATTAAATATAGAACAATGTTCATTAAATATTGAACAATATATGCTGTAGGTTAAACATCATATACTAAACATTGTTCATTGTACATAGAACATATTGTATGTTATGTTTTATACATACAGTATAAAATATTGTTCCTTGAACATTGTACATTAAATAATGTACATTAAACATTAAACATTCAAGAATTTATTTTATTGTTCGTACACATTTTTCATTAAGTTTATGTGAGTCTAATTGCTCTGTATCTATTCAAGAATAATTTAAAGGTAACATTGCTTAATAGTAAAAAATTTATCAAGTAATATACACTGTAAAAACAAGTGTCTCAATTTAAGATGTTTTTACAGTGTACCAGTAATATTTCAGTAACATTGTTTAATTGATTTGCCTAGTTTTTCAAACCAAAATCCTGAATTTCCACAAATGTATTAAACATAAAAAGTACTAAATGTTTCAAGTTAATGTTAAGAAAAATAAAAAGGATTATCTGAAAGAAAAAGATGCGATTATGCAAGATTTGAGTGTTTTATTGTTATTTATTGATGAGTAGAAGTACTTATGAAGAGAGTACATAAAGCAACGTAGTGAGTAAACTACGTGTAGATTTATAATGCACTTACCTGTTATGAGAATTTATTGTGTCATTGAATTGCACCCGTTTATCAACCTTAAGAGGAAGCTTGAATAATTAATCAATTATGTCGTTCGACGACTTAGAAAGATTCAAAATTAACATCACATTGACACTATCAACCTTATAATCTTGTTCTACCTAAAAACTTGATCTTGTTTCATATAATTAGTTTGCAAGACTTTGCTTCTAGAATATAAATGATGAATAAAATACTTTGACGAACTTTCAGTAATTAAGATAATTGTTTCTTTCTAGAAATATGCGATTTATCTGATATTGAAATCTAATGTCGTTTCGCAATGTAACTTATTTTCAAAATTTGGTTTTAAAAGACGAAGTTTTAAAATAATCTTTTTAAAATACGACTATTTTTTAAGACGCTACGTTTTTTGAAAAGCTACGTTTTTTGAATACAACGTCTTTTAATACAATGTTTTTTTAACGTTTTCTAAAATGCAACGTTCTTTTTCAAATGCAACGTTTATTTAATACAACGTTTTTTTAAATACAACGGTTTTTTAAATACAACGTTTTTTCAAATGCAACGTTTTTTTAAATACAACGTTTTTTTCAAATGCAACGTTTTTTTCAAATGCAACGTTTTTTCAAATGCAATTTTTTTTCAAATGCAATTTTATTCAAATGCAATGTTTTATGAAACGTAACGTTTTTCAAAAATGCAACGTATTTCAAAAATGCAACGTATTTTTAAAACGCAACATTGTAAAACACAAACCGATTGTAAAATACAGTACATTTTTTAAAAAACAACACACATTCTAAATAGACATATTGCCTTCTCTATTGAACTAAATTATATTCCCGAGCATCGGAGGAGAAAGGATTGAATCCGTAGCGGCATTTTTTTATTCCTCGTTGCACGTGCATCTAGATCTTCCGCTCAGCAAAAAATGGTTGGATAAATAATTTGTACACGTGGTACGATCATTGCGGTTTTGTTTCCCGTCAGTGTTTCCAACAGACCGCAAAGTTTATAAGGAAGTTATTTGTTCTTTACGACGAGAAAACTCGAAAGAAAAATGGACCAGTTATGTCAGAAATCACTTCTCTTCTATACATCTCAAAAAATTTTATGATTGTGAAATTTCTTGCGTCCGAGAAATAGAATCTTTGCCGCATTGTCTTGTTTCTTTTGCCTTAATACGTAACTTTAAGTAAATTTAGTTATATTGTTTCTTACGTACTGTGAACAAATTTATATACATTATTTGTTACGTACCATGAGTAAATTCAGAAAATTCACATATCGCTTCGAACTGAAGCAAAAGTAGTTGAAACAATTTGGAATAAGTGATTCGTTCACAAAAAAGGGATACGTAAAATATTCGACTAGTATCTGTAAAGTATAATTTCTATATAAAATGTACTTTATTATTTTTAAAAGTGTACTTTTTAGAAGTGTATTATTTTAAAAGTGTACTTTTTAAAAGAGTACATTTTAAAAGTGTACATATTAAAAGTATACATTTTAAAAGTGTACATTTTAAAATTGTACATTTTAAAAGTGTAGTTTTTAAAAGTGTACATTTTAAAAGTGTACATTTTAAAAGTGTACATTTTAATAGTGTACATTTTAAAAGTGTACTTTTTAGAAGTGTACATTTTAAAAGTGTACTTTTTAGAAGTGTATTATTTTAAAAGTCTACTTTTTAAAAGTGTACATTTTAAAAGTGCCTTATTTTAAAAAGTATACTACATAATGTTTAAAAATGCATTTTACCCCTGCAAAAAATGCTTAATTACCTTTCGAACACGTCAATGAATAATTAAGCAAAAGGCTCTGATAAAGCAGTCAGTGACCTGAAAATGCAAGTCATTTGACAGGGAAAAATGCCAAGAGAGAAAGTAATTTTATGATTTATGGAACAATTAATTTAAAGCAAATTTTTGCAGGGCAAAGAAGATTCGTTAGTTGTATAGGCTTCCGGCGGTAATTAATGAGAATTAGCTTGAGGAAGATTCCAGAGTTTGTGACGTGTACCTGTAATGCGTGAAAGTGATTTGGCAATCGGTCCTCGGCACCAAACGCACGACAAGTTTCGCTCAGAAATGTGAGAGTCGTGAGTCAGATGACTTGCGATGACCACCGTTTGCAACCTACACCTTGGCCGTGAAGAATGTGTCTGTTATTTCGGCTCCGAGGTCGTAATCATTCATCAAATCTTGCAAATTTATATCGTTAAAAAATCCCAATAATAAATAAACGGCAATTATTTTCATGAAATATGAATGCAGTTGTAAAAACGTTCTGCAAGCGTATTCAACTTTGATTTACAATCTTTGTCGCAAAAATTGCCAATACGGTATTCGGGTTTTAAAAACAGAAGGTGAAACATAAGGTAAAAAATTAGCAAAAGTCAAAAATCGCACATTTTGAATACACTCTCATTATTGATGAGAATGTAAAAATAGGATAGAAAATGAGATAAAAAATAAGATAGAAAATAAACAAAAATATGAAAAAAGATCAATAAAAGATTAATAGAAGATTAAAAGAAGATAAAAAGTAAGATAAAAAGTAAGATAAAAAGTAAGATAAAAAGTAAGATAAAAAATAAGATAATAACATAAGATAATGAAAGAAAAGAATAATAAAAATAACAATAATAAAGTAACAATAATAAAGTAACAATAATAAAGTAACAATAATAAAGTAACAATAATAAAGTAACAATAATAAAAGCAACAAAGATAATAAATGAATGAAGCTATTAATAATAAATAGTAGTGATAATATAAAATTCAAATCGATCTTTATACCCATTGCGTCGAATTTGGTTCGTTTGAGATTAAATTACAAATGAAGTTAAAACATCAAATTATAAGCGTCAAGAATTGAAAGATTGACAGTAAAGTGAAATTGACGACTAAATTGGCAATTTCAGTAAATGCGGGTCAAATCGCTATGAATAGAATTACGGTGATTTTGCTAATTTTTGTTCAATTTGCTGAGTTGCAATTATAATGTGTAACAGGTTACAATTTACAGGGTGTGTGTTCTCAATCAATTAGATCAGCGTTTCATCATATTTGCGTAGAAATTGCAAGTTGAAATGAATGGTGGACCAGTCAGATGTGTAGTCAACGATAAAATCGAAGTAGAAAGAAAGTTTACTTACTATAATGACTTTATGTATACGTTTGTTACGTTAATTGATACATTCGTACATATAAACAGAATAAATTTATCGTACTTGCAGTCAACTCGTTACAATAAGCCGGAAGAGGATAATATCGAGAAATAGAGTATTTGGTCCCCGTTGCCACTAAACAGTGCTAATGAGTTCCGATAATTATCTAGCTTCTTATCTATCTTTAGCAAAAGAAAGCCTTTCTCATGATACGATTGTGTAATTGCAAATAAATCGATCGATACAAGACCTATTAAAATCTTGCCAATAAAACGACCGGGTGTTCCAAATAAAACGAACGAATGCTAAAAATAGAACCATCAAAAAGGTAAAAATAAAAAGATCCAAATGTTACGAATAAAACGATCAAATGTTCAAAATAAAACGATCGAATGCTAAAAATAAAACCATCAAAAAGGTAAAAATAAAAAGATTCAAATGTTACCAATAAAACGATCGAATGCTGAAAATAAAACCATGATCAAGAAGGTAAAAATAAAAAGATTCAAATGTTACGAATAAGACGATCGAATGTTCAAAATAAAGCGATCGAATGATAAAAGAACGATCAAAAAGTTGTAAATAAAAGGATTGAAACGTTACGAATAAAACGATCGAATGTTAAGAATTGAACGATAGAATGTTACGAATGATCGAATATGGAAACTAAAATAATGTGAATGAAACGAGCGGGAATAAAAAATAAACTGAATAAAATAATTTGGGGAATATAAAACGATTGGATGGAATAAGTTGTATTGGAATTGAGTCGATAATCTGAACATCTTTTACATATGTAGCTTTCTCTAGAATTTTCTTGAAAAACTCACCAGCAGCAATCCAATTAACGGCACGCGCTCCTTTCTAACTTGATTTGATTAAAACTTATACGTGCCATTGTTGGCTATACTGCATTTATTCGCTTTCCTTCTCGTTCGGAAATTAAGTTCAAGAGAAAGTTGGGACATATTAATTTTTGCGATCCTCTCCTTAATGAAAGTACTTGTGCCAGATCAAATGTTTTGAAAAGACGAAAAAACGCAAGCCTCTCTTTCTTATTTTAACCACAAGAAAATCTTTGCACTTCTTCTATCGGAAACATAAACGAAACGATCCTTATAGAAAAACATTTTTAAACCTTTTTTGCAAATTTTTAGCAATTATTGTTAATTTTACAAATTTTATTAAATTCTAAAGTGTACGAAAGTCACATACAATTGGCAAATTTACAAATTTATTAAATTTGTCAATTGTATGTGACTTTTGTACACTTTCATTTAAAAATTTATTAAATTTGTCAATTGTATGTTACTTTTGTACACTTTAATTTAAAAATTTATTAAATTTGTCAATTGTATATTACTTTTGTACACTTTCGAATTGAATAAACGAATTTTATAAAATACTTTTTTATGCTTTTACATTTTTTTATGCTTCCATACTTTTTTATGCTTTCATACTTTTCATGCCTTTATACTTTTTTGTATAGAATTATAAAAAATTTTTGAGCACGCGTGTTACGAAGGTTGTAATGAATAATTTTACCGTGGATTATTTACAATGAAAAGTAAAACTTTTGGTGAAGAGAGATAAAAAAGGTTGGCTGTTATGCGCGACGTTCCCTCTTCTGTCGTAAAGTTCTGGAGCCTATATTCTGTAAATTTGCATACAGATAGCTCCATGAGCTTTGGGTATTGAAGATTTTGCAAAACTGACAAGCTGCGAGTTACTGAAATTGCAAACACGTTCAATATAAGTTTCAGTTTGATTAATAAGCATGTGTCTTAAAAGTTGGCTGACATTGTTCATTAGACTTGGACGTAAAATGGTGTTTTCAGAATGAAAATAAAGAAGAGAAAAAAGAAGATATTTACGAGTGTGACCGGTTTTCAATGAATTGAAAAGCAGGTACCTACTCGCATTGTTACGTACTCGATTGTAAAATCGTTACCAGACGTAAAATTACGTATATTCCTTTGGAAGAGTCACATCTCCTTTCTCGGATCGTTTAACGTCCGATTCTTCGCTACTATCGTAACTCGCTTTAACTTTATGTACTCTTAAATGTCTCAAAAGCTCGTAATTTGTATCGCTTTCAATTTACTACAAAACAGGAGTTTATTTTGAAAACAAACACGAAAAGAGTTTTCGCAATCTAATTGCTGCTTGTATTTCGCAGTTTTTATGCAAATTGATGCAGATTTTGAGGGGAAATTGAATTTTGGGATCTGAAGTGCAGGTTCCTTTTTTGCAATAATTGGGTAATTGTTTTTCAATTTGTGTTCTTTTGTTTCATTCGCAATTTATTGTTGCTTTTGTAATTTATTGTTGCTTCTGTAATTAATTGTTGCTTTTTGTAATTAATTGTTGCTTCTGTAATTTATTGTTGCTTTTGTAATTAATTTTTGCTTCTGTAATTTGTTGTTTCTTTTGTAATTAATTGTTGCTTCTGTAATTTATTTTTGCTTCTGTAATTTATTTTTGCTTCTGTAATTTGTTGTTTCTTTTGTAATTAATTGTTGCTTCTGTAATTTACTGTTGCTTTTGTAATTAATTTTTGCTTCTGTAATTTGTTGTTTCTTTTGTAATTAATTGTTGCTTCTGTAATTTATTTTTTCTTCTGTAATTTGTTGTTTCTTTTGTAATTAATTGTTGCTTCTGTAATTTGTTGTTTCTTTTGTAATTAATTGTTGCATATGTAATTTATTGTTGCATATGTAATTTATTGTTGCATTTGAAATTTATTGTTGCATCTACAATTTATTGTTGCATTTTTAGTTTGAATTTTATTGGCCATTTTGTATTTCCTAGTTCTGTTGGTAACTTGGTATTTTATTGTATCATTTTTAACGCAATTGAATTACTGAAATAGAGTAAATTGTGGCTTAATCAAAGTGACATAATTAAGTTACGTCACTGAAAATTAAGAAAAAATATACTCCTTAATGAACTCGATGATTTTCCCTCCTCTCCTATTGATGAATACTGCAAAATTGCTTATGTAAATACTAAAAAGTTTAATCGTTTCTTATTTCAGATAAAATACATTAAAAGTCGTCACTTGCATAAGTAATTACCCAGTAGCCAACAATTTGAAAACCTAATTACAACATAATGATTCTCTATACTTTTTATTACAAATTGTTCATTTTAAATTCTGTGTTTAATTTTGAACCCCACTTTTAAATCAAATTTCAACTGATTCAACTTCATTTCCATTTCCAAGTTACAAATTATTTAATTTTGAACAAAATTTCAACTAATTTATTCTCAACTAATTTATTCTCAACTAATTTATTCTCAACTAATTTATTCTCAACTAATTTATTCTCAACTAATTTATTCCCAACTAATGTATTCTCAACTAATGTATTTTCTAATTTATTTTTCATTTTTAACTAATTTGTTTTTAATTCTCAACTAATTTATTTTCCATTTTTACCTTTCAAACAAATTTTAGAATTTTTTCCTTCTGTTTCACTATACATTTCTTAAACTTCTTTTTTAAGAAAAATAACAGAGAAATTTTGTTGTAAAAATAACAAAATATTTTTTTTTTGTAAAGAAAGAAATTACACACATTTTGTTATTTAGCTGACAGTGGATTTATTTAACTAATTTTCCAGTTCTAATCAAAGTTTGAATTAAATCACGAATAGAATCTGCATTTCAATAATTTTCCCACAGAGAGGGAATTTCACAACACTAATTCGAAAGCTTGTGAAATTTCAGAAAACGTACAGATAACATTGAATTTAGTATTGAATAAAAATTAATAATAAATGACTCGTAATACATTATCAAAGATACAAAATTACAGTTACATTGAAATACTTTTCCGTACAGTTTTTACAAACCCAGTTTCCTTATTTATCGATCAAGATCCCTATTTCTGTATAAACTTTGTAAACTGTCGGTAGCAATAATAAATATTCAAATTATACAATACAATTATTCAATGCAAGACACGTTTTCATTCATTGTGCCTCAATTTCATTCTCTTAGATCAGCTTCTCATTTTCTCGTCGATGATATAGGTGCGGCTAGACGTGTTGATCATTCAGAGTTGAATGTGCTTGATAGCTTACAGAATGCAAAGAAAGCATGAGATGAATTTCTTGAAGTTCATATATGCTGAACAATAATAATAACGATGATGATAATAATTATAATAATGATAATAATGATAATAATAATGATAATGATAATAATGATAATAATAATAATAATAATAATAATAATAATAATAATAATAATAATAATAATAATAATAATAATAATAATAAAATAATAATAATAATAATAATAATAATAATAATAATAATAATAATAATAATAATGCAAAATACGTGAGAAGGTGATGAGAAGAATTTTCAAAGCTTGTGCTAATATGAGGGAATTGATAGGAGTCATAAATGCGTGCCAAGGATCTCTAGTCATGCAAAGTTTCTAGTCACGTGAGTCAGTTCTCAAACCTTTTTTTCTCATTGGTTTGAAAAATGTGAGAATATTCGATTTTCGCGATTCGTAAAAAAGTAAAAAGTAAAAATTTCTTGTTTCTAATTTCGCTTCAGAAACTCTAACTCCTTATTGAAGATTTTTAAATTTTGTGTGTCGAAGCAAAGAAATTTATAATTTCCTCAAAATCTGTATTTGGAAATATTCAAATTAAGAGAGAGCGATAGAGAAATTTGAAATTAAGGGGTGGCTAAAACAGCAGAAAAGCTTAAAATTAAAGCGAGAAATTAAAAGCTCCTAAAAGAAGAAGAGCCAAAAATGAAAAGAGTTCATAAACAATAGAAATTGAGAAATGAAACTAAAATTAAGAAAACTTAAAATTATATTTTTTGATAGATTACATTCGAAACAATTCGATTTGAAATTGGTTCATATTTAGACAAAGCGGGTTCAAATGAATTCCAAGTTTATTGAAAACATGCAAAAATTGTAATATTCAAAATTGTTGTTCATAAAATTTGTAGACCATAAAACAATCTGCAAAATGGCAATTTTTATATTTAAAATGCATTAAGAAATATCGAAATGAATAACATGGAAATTTTATGCACTGAATATTTTAATTTATAAAGATCAAAAAAATAAAGAGATGTTTTGTGGATATTTTTAGTAGAGCTTGTTTATAATCGATCACGACTCTTGTCGATCGTTACAATTATTAATTGGACTTTTTCTCAAGAAAATGATTTGAAATCGCATTTTAAAGAGTAATTCACATCTAGTCTGATTAAGCGATTTATAAAATTTCCTGCAGCAGTAACAAATCGAATTTAAAAGTTAGTTGCGAATGGATTAGCACATGTAATTACTGAAATACAATAAAGAGAGAAATGTAATTACGAACTCGTTAGGATTATGCAGAAACTTGTCCTGATCCATAAATTATTATTATTTCACTAATAACCTGTCGTTATGTCAGGTTGTAAAGTAGAGCAATGCCTTGAGTTCTGACATTAATCGGGACCATTTTCCGACATACTATTACAGGTGATTATCACACGATTCGTATATTTGAGACTTTGAATTCACTTAATTATAAACAGTCCGATAAATTAGTAATTCTTTAAATCAAAGATTCACTTTATTTTCAAATAATAGGAATTTGGAAAATAATGCAGAGAATAGTACAAAGTAGGTAGAAAGTAGGTACAAAGTAGGTACAAAGTAGGTATACAAGGTAGGTACAAAGTAGGTACAAAGTAGGTACAAAGTAGGTACAAAGTAGGTACAAAGTAGGTACAAAGTAGGTACAAAGTAGGTGCAAAATAGAACAAAAGAAATAATGCGAAAAGAGTAGCAAAAAGAAAATAACGTGAAGCAAATAAAATGAAGCAAATAAAACAAAGCAAATAAAACGAAGCAAATAACGCGAAGCAAATGTAAAGTGAATTAAAAAATGTGACATTCAAAAAATGGAATCAAATGATCCGAATGAATTTAATTGAATTTCAGGTTGAAAAATGATTTTTAAGCTTTTTTAATTTAATATCGTATAGACCAGAAATAATTTATGAATTCCCGATGAAAAAAAATAGGTGCCGAAAGTTCATAACTGCCACTTACCATAAAGTTGATTTTATATGGCTAAAATTACATGTACAGGAAGTCTGTAAAAAAATGCAAGTACTGTGAGTCTAAAAGTGCTCTTATAAAGATTTCCTTATCAGAAATGACGTTAAAAGAATTTCAACACAGATTTTAAATGCATTTAACACCTTTTGCTGCTTCTGTTTCTTGCTTTCGTTTCAAATCACTCCATTAGTCTAGAATTGAGTTATTTTATAATTATCGGCGTTTGGAAAGGTTTTAAAAATTTTACGACTCTTCAAATGCTTCTTTTTACTGAAAGCTGGATTTTTTGGGTTACCGAGAGTGATCAAACTACTGTAAATATCAAGGCGTTTTCCCTTTTTTCCGTTCTTTTAGTATATCCGGAGAAATTGAATCAATTTTACGTATACATTGCTACTTTATGCTAATGTGTTAACGAAAGAGTTTTTATATTGCACATGCAACCAAACTGTCTCGATTAATAAATTTACGATAAGTTTCCGGTGATATCAATTTCATATCAAATTGCGCAATTTATTCGTTTCTAAAACGTTCCGTATCTTTCTTAATTTTGACGATGGACTTTCCCATTTATTTATTAATTTATTTACTGGACGCAATTTCTTTAAATTCACGTTTTAGGCAAACAATTTGTAAACAATTTACGTTTTTTAAGAACAATCTTTATACTAATTTATACATTCTATAAGAACGATTTGTGAAGAAATTTACATTTTATAAAAACAATTTGTAAAGAAAACATTTTATACGAAACAATTTGTAAAGAAATTTACATTTTATACGGAACAATTTGTAAGGAAATTTACATTTTATACGAAACAATTTGTAAACAAATTTGCATTTTATATCAAATTGATCGCCAATGCTCCCTCGATCTTTTGTATTTCAATTTGTTTAATTTGGGGGGATTTAAATTTGGACTTCGATGAAATTGCAATTAATGATAGAGGAGTTTAGATTCAGAATTATAGCATTGGATTTTAATTGAAGAGAAAATAGAGAGTAACCTTGAGAAACGAGAATTAAAAGATTGCAATTGAATCTTAGAGAACGTTAATGATTAGTAGATCCTTGAGAACGAGCTGCACCCAGGTCGGAAAGAAAATTGTAACAAGGATGCTTCGTCCTTGTGTCACGGAGTTTTTCTTGCTCACATGTCAATATCTTCTGTGCTGAGTTCGTCACTTGTGTACTTTTATATCTGACGTAATTATGACGTTAGTAACGAGCGAATAAACATTCATTTGTTTTAATGACACCAAAAAACTGCTCTTAAAAAACTTGTAAAAGACTTCGTTTTCACTTTTCTTTTAATTGCTTCCACATAGACGAAGCTTTTTTTATGTATTTTTATTTTTTGATTGTTTCAATTTGTGCCTACTTTCGTTTTTTGTATCCTTTTTTCCACTTTTGTATTTTGTCTACTTCTGTCTTTTTTTACTCTTTTTTTACTTTTGTATTTTGTCTACTTCTGTCTTTTTTTACCCTTTTTTTTGTATTTTGTCTACTTCTGTCTTTTTTACTCTTTTTCTACTTTTGTATTTTGCCTACTTCTGTCTTTGTTACTCTTTTTCTACTTTTGTATTTTGTCTACTTCTGCCTGTTTTACTTTTTTTTTACTTTCTGCCTTTTTTTACTACTTCTGTTTTTGTCTACTTATTTTTCTATTTCTGTTTCTCTATTTTTTTCTATTTTGGTTTTTTGTTTCCTTTTGTTACTATATTTGTGCTATAAATTACATTTCTTACTTTTGTAAGAAATTTTTGTAAAAAAATACCTATATATATAATATATATATATTTTTTGTATATCTCTTTTTCCTCGTACATTTTTTCCAAAAAATTATTTCTTATAGAAACTTTTATAATTGATCTGAGCACTTACGAACTTATGCACATTTGTCACAACATTTTTATTTGGATCTTAAATATTCAGGAAATATACCTCAGTAATGAGTGCTGAATTAAAATTATGTAACATAAAAATATTATGAATAATCGTCTCAAGATTCTTCACAATAATTCAAGATTCCTCGAATTTTTTCCAAAATATAAATATTCCAACTTTAACATTTGCGAGCCCAAGAATTTAAGAAATCCTGAATAAACTTACATAATTATATTTTGCGTATCGATCAATTAATAATTTCTTTTGTTTTTTTTATCAAATAAAATTATTTCATATTAGCAGCTTTATATTTTTCACTGTTCCGTAGCAACTATGATTAATTATACATACTTCACGCAAATAGAAATAGTTTTCTAGTTATAATAATTATTTAACACCGTTGAAGTTTGTGTTAAATCTTTAAAATATAAAATTAATAAAAATTAATTTAAAAATTTTAAAAAATAAAAATTAATAATTAAATTAAAAAAATTAAATTAATCATTAAATTAAGTAAATTAAATTAATCATTAAATTAAGTAAATTAAATTAATCATTAAATTAAGTAAATCAAATTAATCATTAAAGTAAATAAATTAAATTAATAATCAAATTAAATAAATAAAATTAATAATTAATAAATAAATTAATAAATTTATATATCAAAATATCTTCAATTATCATAAACAAAAAAACGTCGAGCAATGATAACTCAAAATCGAATTTTTGGGGGTTTAACAGAACTTCCTCTATAAGGAAGCAAAATATGTGATCTTTATATTATAAAGAAGATCAATAAAATACGTGCAAAAGGAGCTAGATTTGCATTTATTTTCAATTGTTTCATCATACATACTTTATCGTTTATTTGGTCTAATATACTTTACGTTTAATTGCATTAAAATACTTTACGTTTAATTGCATTAAATTATTTCTAATTACAGCTTGTTTTCTTGTTCAAGATATTCGTAAAAATAACAAACAGTTATTGTAATTACCGTAATAGCAAATAGTATTTCTTCTCTCGATAATTTTCACACATCAATGAAATACTTTTTACCAACAGGTTTTATTGATAATTATCAACTAATAAGTACAAGAAGAGAGAATTTCTCGCCACACAAGTGTATTCCTTTTATCTTTATTTCTGATTTAAAAGCTGTAAAACTGATGAGACATAAATCTTGTCATTGTAATTTTGCATTAGACATCAATTTGTTTTTATTGCATTTTTCATAGCACATGCTTGATTGCCGTAAATCATAATTTACGAAATGGGGTTGTGTGTAGAGGAAGAGGAGGGAGGGCGATATATCCATCAAAAGTGCCATAATGTCAAGTTTTACGCCACCCGGAAGCCAAATACGTCACGAGGAACGACGACAGTCGCGATGGCAATGAGAGAAAGTCATTGCAACGAATGAGCGAGGAGATGAACATCTGGCGCAGGGAAATCGAAAGATTCGCGTGTACACGAGTATCTTTATGGCACGATCTCGATTGCGCTCAATGATCACACGTCTTCTCCCTTAGAATTGAACAATGATCGATCTAGAGAAACGCGGAACTCTGTAATAGATAAATAAATCTAACGATGCATTGATCTAACTCTTATCTGAAGAATCCCGCGCTTGACTTCTCAAGGAACATTATATCCTTCACCAAGAAAAACGATATAATAGGTGTCATTTATTTAACTACCGTCAGGTCATAGATTTATTGTCAATTCATTGATCGATTTTAACACCTAAAGTACTTTACGACTTTGGCTTTTCTTCTTTTTTGTGCAATAGCTTTTTCAACTTTGCGAAATAACTTTTTAAATTTTGTGAAATACGTTTTTCAACTTTGTTAAATAACTTTTTCAACTTTGTGAAATAACTTTTTCAACTTTGTGAAATAATTTTTTACAAACAGAGTTGATTTTTCTGATTCTGAGTTAAAAGATACATTAACTTTTGCGTTAAAAAATAATAAGCTCTCGATTGAAGAAAATCGTTCTTTTGGTTTTGAATCAGACTCCGGATTGAACAATTATTGACACACTTCTTTATCTTCTTTACATTTTGCACAGAGAAAACTAAAAGGGCATTTTTGTGCACATACATTTTTACAATTGTTTTTGCATGCATTTAAAATGATTTACAGTTTAGTGTTTGATGATAAAAACTGATGTCGATAAAACTTTCTTCTTTTTTGATAAAGGCTACTATTTTTTCTGCGCGTTTCTTCATTCTTGCTTTTGCGATTTAATGTTTACAATTTCTTAATTATAATCCAAAATCTTTTATCTTCTTTATCCTGTTTAACTTATTTTGCTTCTTTAACTTCATATTCATCTAACTTATTCATCTTTATCTTCATTTTCATTTTCGTCTTCACAGTTTTCTTGAAAGTATCAACTTGATACCAAAAAAGTATTAAATTGATCACAAAAAAGTATCAAATTGATCACAAAAAGTATCAAATTGATCACAAAATGTATCAAATTGATCACAAAAAAGTATCAAATTGATTACAAAAAGTATCAAATTGATATGCCAAAAAGTATCAAATTGATATACCAAAAAGTATCAAATTGATCACAAAAGTATCAAATTGATCACAAAA
>WNHD01000568.1:49148-62459 GCA_011057455.1 Ganaspis sp. Gsp50
AAAAAGTATCAAATTGATATGCCAAAAAGTATCAAATTGATATACCAAAAAGTATCAAATTGATCACAAAAGTATCAAATTGATCACAAAAAGTAGCAAATTGATCTTCATCAATTTGGTATTTTTTATATCAACTTGGTACTTTTAAGTAAACCGTGTTTATCCTCATCTTCCTCTTCTCCATTTTGTTCACTTTCAAATTATTGAAACCATTCCAATTATTTCCGGCCTTCCATTTCGCATTTTAATTATTGTAAAATTAAAATTCGATCATTGTACGAAGATCTCTGTAATGCGACAAGTCCGTTGAGTATGCTCGCAGTTAATTAGTCTTATTGGCTTACTTATACGGAACCTAATTGCAGCCAGGTTCTTGCGAAGTTGTGTCATACACAAGAGAAATAAATATCCCATTATACGCGACACTTGATCTGAATAATTATCAACACTGTCTTTTATATCGCAGAATCGTGCATTTCTCAGCACTGTTCTATTAATGACTGATAATTAAAATTAAATTCAATTGAAAAAGCAGTGTTTCATTGTGTCAATGAACAACATACATTTCTTACTACTGCTTTTTTTTCGTGACACTAAAAGCGTGCTACAGCAGTATACTACTCAGCAAGAAATCTCGAATCGCGAAATTTCCGCTCAAACGGTAATTCAATTGTTGAAACGGAGAATTATAATTGCTTGGGTTTCCAGGAATTTTGCGATCCAAGTCAAGGGGGGATTTGGATTTTTTTATTCAATTCTTAAAGAACAGTTTGTACTTTTTACCTAGAAAAACGATACAATAGGTGTCATTTATTTAAACATATTACATTAATTGAGAATTACATTAACTGTAATTAAGCACAGTAATTAATGTAAGATAATATAACGTAAGATAAGATAACGTAAGATAATATAACGTAAGATAAGATAACGTAAGATAAGATAACGTAAGATAAGATAACGTAAGATAAATAAAGATAAAACTAAATTTATTGATAAAATAGGAATAAAGGAAGAGAAAAAAAGAAAAAATGAAAGAAAGGATAAAAAGGAAGAGACGAAAAAAGAATAGATGAAAAGATAGATAAAAAACGAAAAAGAAGGAATGAAACAAGAGAAGGTAACAAAAGAGTTAGAAAAGAAAGTAAAATAAAAAAGACACAAAAAAGTAGATCTAAATAGAAATTATAAAAATTTTCCAAATCAACCTAAAAATTACCTATTTTTTTAATTACACCAAAAACTAATTATCTCATCAAATAACCTGCATCTAATTCCCTATAAGTCTCCATCTAATTTCCATCTAATTTTCCATTATCCATATATCCATCCTATATTTTCCATCAATCTCTAAATTAGAAGTTTCAGATTCATTTTCTAGTTCTAAACTCCATTTTACATCTTCTTGTCTGCAATCTTCGGAATAAAAATTCGCTTCAGGGTTGAGTCTATAAAAGGATTAAGGAATTTAACTTTGTTCCTTGCAATTGTTTACAGCTCTAAACCGGGACTCCTTGGTCCTCAAAACAGGTTTAGTGAGTTTCTGTCCGAGGCGTATAATTCTATAGTTATCGGTCGTGAAAGTGCCATCGAACTCAGCTTGTCTTTCGCACTCTTACTTTCCTTGTCGCTCGAACTCAAACACTGCGACTCGACACATTGCCAAGGCCAATTACATTTAACAACAAACGCTAAAAACACTTCAAACATCCATCAAAAATTCCCTCGTCAATCCCAATAATTCACACCTACTTTCTTTTCAATCTAAACCAGACCACAAATTTTGATCTGATCTTTTCAAAACTGCAAACATCACTATGTTTTAAAAACCAAAAAAAAACTTGTATTCTCAACGGATACGTAAAAATGCACAGAAACATAAAAGGGTAAACATAAAAGAAGGTAAAAGGACGTAAAAGAGCGTAAAAGAATGTAAATGAATGTAAAATAATGTAAAAGAATGTAAAAGAATGTAAAAGAATGTAAAAGAACGTAAAAGAAAGTAAAAGAACGTAAGATAACGTAAAAGAACGTAAAAGAACGTAAAAGAACGTAGGAGAACGCAAAAGAACGTAGAAGAAAGTAAAAGAATATAAAACAAAAGAACGTAGAAGAAAGTAAAAGAATATAAAAGAACGTAAGAGAACGTAAAACAATGTAAAAGAACGTAAAAGAACGTAATATAACGTAAAATAACGTAAGAGAACGTAAGAGAACGTAAAAGAACGTAAAAGAATGTAAAAGGACGTGAAAAATTGTAAAAAGACGGAAAATAACGTAAAATGACGTAAAAGTACGTAAAGGATTGTAAAAGAAGGTAAAACAGCGTAAAATGACGTGAAATTACGTAAAAGTATATAAAGGAATGTAAAAGGACGTAAAAGGACCTAAAAGAACGTAAAAGAACTTAAAATAACGTAAAAAGTTGTAAAAAACGTAAAGAGCTGTAAGAGAACATAAAAAGTTGTAAAAGAAGGTAAAAGAGCTGTAAAAAACACAACTAGTTGTAAAAGAACATCAAGAGACGTAAAAAGATGTAAAAAGACATACAAAAAATGTAAAAGAACGTGAAAAAGTTATGAGATGATGCAAAAGTTTGTAAAAGAATGCAAAGAAACGTAAAAGAATGTAAAAGGATGTAAAAGGATGTAAAAGGACGTTAAAGAACATAAAGGAGCGTAAAAGGATATGAAAAATGTAAAAATGCGTAAAATGACGCAACGAGATGTAAAAACTGTGACTAAAAAACCTATAAGGCGTAAAAAACGTATCAAACGTAAAAGACACATGAAACGTAAGAAATGCAAGTGAAAAATGTATGAGACGTAGAACGACGTATGAAACGTAAAACAACGTATGTGTCGTAAAACAACGTATGTGGCGTAAAACAACGTATGTGACGTAAAACAACGTATGAGGCGTAAAACAACGTATGAGGCGTAAAACAACGTATGAAACGTAAAAAACGCATGAGACGTAAAAATCGCAAGAGACGTAAAAATTGTACGAAACGTAAAGAGCACATGATACGTAAAAAAACACATGAAACGTAAATAACGTATGAAGCGTAAAAATATTTAAAAAACGTACAAAAAAGTAAAAAAAACAGTGAATGGTCTACGAATCTAATTGCGGAAGATACAATGGGAAATTACAAGAAAAAATTAGAATTGTTAACGGTAAATGCAAGGTTTAGAATAACAAAGTAAATAGTTTAGAATAAATTTAACAAAATACGAATAAAATACGCGTCCTTCTGCTAAAAATATCAGAAACCCGTTTTAAGACGAGAAGCTATGCGCTGCGAGATTTTCTAATTATGTCCTCCTTTTGCAATCAGGGAGAAATTAGCCTTTGATTTAATAACATAAAAAGTACGAGCAATGCGAATTGCAAGAAACAGTTGTTAATTATTGGTATAGAAAGGAATAATAATTGTATCACGAAAGTTCACATACAATATCATTTGTTGTAATTATCAGATACTAAACTTGTCTTAATGTTTTTAGAAACATAATTACGTTCACCTAGTTTAAAATAAAATTAACAATTTTCATTTCTTGTACTTTTATTATGTGTATAAACTTATCGAGTTTATGTTGTATTAAATATTTTGCAATCTATAATCTTCCAAATATCACAATATGTTTTATTAACAAAATAGCTCGCAAAATAGTTTTTCTTACCGAAATATTTCTTTTATAGTAACTTTTTTTTATCATACTTATTTTTGCTTCCTTGGATTTGTTTATTTACTTTTGTTTCCTTGGTTTTGTTTATTCATTTTTGTTAGCTCATTTTTGTTACCTCATTTTTATTACCTCATTTTTTTAGCTCATTTTTGTTAGCTCATTTTTGCTTGTTGATTTTCATTTGCTCATTTGGGTCTACTCGTTTTTGTTTAATTGTATTTGTTTATTCTCACGAAATTCTTCGAATGTTTCTCATTTTACGAAACTCACAGATTATTGATTACTGACGTTAAAAAATCATATATCTGTAACATTTAGTTATCTGATAAAAGACGAGAAAAAAGGATTAATTGTGCTCAATTAAAAGTTAATAGAGTATAATTACTGGCAAATGAATTCAATCAGTAATTGAATACGTCATTAGTTGGCATTTATTTATTTAACTTGGTCCTTAAAGATTACAATATATATGTAATTATAATGCAAAGTAGAGAAACAGGTATCAAGTCGACACAAGCTCGATTATCTTTTATTATCTATTTTGCATAATAACTATGTTATCTCTTCACTTTCTTGAGTTCTCGGTGAATGTAGATTACTCTCTGAATGTTGGGAGTGTATATATAGGCACGTACTTTATGAACAGTTCTTCCCTTCGGGAGAAAGTTTTTGATTGGTTTTTACTTGAGTTACCACGATAAATTAGACGAAAGTTTTCAGTTCTTGTACAATCCTTACAAGGAAGTCTTTGGTATGCAAGAATTATTGTCTGTAACGTATTCCAATACTTGGCAATTCCATTCTGAAGAGAGCATCTATTGTAAAAGAAAAACTCTCAAATAAATGCTTTCTCCCCTATCACTCTTTTCAAGAACCATGACCTTTTAATTTAATTATAAACGGAGCTCTGATTGATTGATTATGATCCGGTTGCTTAAAATCAATTTCTTTTCAACAACAAGTTATTTTCTTTTTATCATGGTAGTTGGAACTTTTTAATATCGAATCATTATTTCGGCTTTTTGTCTATTCAGTACAAATATTTCCGTTTAAACAACGAATTGAATAATGGATTTTAATCGAAAAATATTGAATAGTGACTTTTAATTGTAAAGTATTGAATAATTACTTTCAATCGAAAAACATTGAATAGTGATTTTTAATCGTAAAGCATTGAATAATTCCTTTTAATCGTAAAACATTGAATAATTACTTTTAATCATAAAACATTGAATAATGGCTTTTAATCGTAAAGCATTAAATAATTACTTTTAATAGCAAATCATTAAATATTGACTAATTTTAGATAATTGCGAGCAGGCGTCTTATTCCTTTTTTGTGTGAATAAATAAATGGATAGATAAACAAAATAAGCAAATAAGTTTAACAATTTTTTTGCATATGGAAACATCGACTTACTGTTTTTCGCTATAAATAGAAAGGGATTAATTGTTAATGGATTATTTAATGAACTCTGATTACGATTATTATTAGTTCACGGTCTGTAATTATTTTTGGAATTAAAACATTAATGGCAGTTGAAAATTCACGTGTATGGGAGAAAATTAATGATTCAATTTTATAATTGGTGTCTTTAGGAGAAAGGAAGTCTGATTCCAGAAGTGGGGGAAAAAGTAATTATTACTCTTAATGATACTCCAGTACTACTGTTAATGATACTCCGATTATCTTTTCAAATCTGCAAAAAACGTTTTGTCTTAATCAGAAACAATAATAAATTACACGTATATAAAAATAACACGCTCTTGCATCAATGTATTTTAATTTTTGGGGAGTAACGGTTTCAATTTTTTTGAGGCGTAACGGTTTCAATTTTTGGGGAATAACAGTATTATTTTTTTTGGGAAATAACAGTTTTAATTTTTTGGGGGGAGTAACAATTTCAATTCTTTTGGGTAGTAACAGTTTCAATTTTTTTGGCGAATGAAAGTTTTAATTTTTTTGGGGAGTAACAGTTTCAATTTTTTTGGGTAGAAACAGTTTCAATTTTTTAGGGAATAACAGTTTTAATTTTTTTGGGGAATAACAGTTTTAATTTTTTGGGGGGTTTAACAATTTCAATTCTTTTGGGTAGTATCAGTCTCAATGTTTTGGGGGCATGACAGCTCCAATTTTTTGGTGGAGCAGTGCTACATTTTTTTGACAACTAGCGGTACCAAATTTTTGAAAAAGTTTTTCCAAACCTTTCTTCTACTTTTACAGTAGAAAAAATTGAAAAAATAAATGAGAATGCAAATAAAAAGAAAATTACAAGAAATAAAAAAGGAATTGCAAGCAGAAATAAAAAATACAAAGAAAACTGCAATCAGAAAAAGAAAATGAATTGTAAAATCGAAAAAGAACCAAAAATCCGTGATTTTTAAAAATTGATGACAGATTCAGAAAATAGGTAGGTTCAAAGTAGAAGTACAAAGTAGGTACAAAGTACGAGAATAGGTACAAAGTAACAGAAGTTTCAGGAGCAGGAAGCACGTGACTGTTCTCAATATCAAATGAGAGAGAGGTAAACTTCTTTTTCATCTCCCTCTTGGCGATTGATACGTAATGCTAATCGCTTTTCTCTACGTCGAGGAAAAAAAGGCGAAAGAGACGAAAGACCACTGCAGTTCTTGGATGGAAATCACTTCCTGATTTGTGGAATCGACTCTCCACGGAATTCAGCAAGCAAGTTGTCTGAAAACTATAGGCCCTGATTTGCGATTTGATTATGTCGTAAATGTGCGATTACAATTTCAAAGCACCCGCGCTGCATATCAGCGATAATTCTATTGAAATGCCCAACATAATATTTTCTATAACGTTCATTCATCTGTGAGATTCTAGACTTGCTGCAGTTCTTGCCAATGTCTGCGTTGACAAGATTATAGAAAAATCCAGTTCTAATTGCAATCGAAAAAAGATTGCGATTAACGATAAAATGAACGATTGGTTCAATTACAAAGGAAATCATTTAATTGTGAACATTTTTATAATCTGTAAAAAGTAGATTAAGAGGAATTTATATCTGGTAAATGATCATAAATCGTTTAATGGCTTTTTTGTGTTTTAGAAACTTGATGCTATCTTCATGTTATTATGGAATGATAATTGTAAATGTGCTTTCATTTTTTTGTTTCATTTTTTAAAAAATTATGAAAATTACATGGTTTAAAATTACGTTATTTAAAATTATTTATTTATTTATTTATTTATTCAAAATCAAAGTTCCTAGGGCTTAAAAATTACATTATTTAAAAGTAAGATTTCTTTCTTCCTTTTAAATAATGTAATTTTAAAAATACATTACAAAAAAAAAAATTAAAAATTACATTATTTAAAAGTAAGATTTCTTTCTTCCTTTTAAATAATGTAATTTTTAAGCCCTAGAAACTAGGAATAGCCCTGGGAATATTAAAGGGCTTAATGCCCTTTAATATTGGAAGAAAGAAATCTTACTTTAAGCCCGTACATAATGAAATGAAACGAAATATTGTAATGTGTGCGTTTCATTTATTTTAATGATTCTATTTCTTAGAGAATTACATTAAATTATTATTAGAATTACTAGTTTTTATTTCCATTACTTTTTAAATTTTCTTGTTTGTATTTGCTTGTATTTCTTTATTTATTCATTTTCTTTATCTATAAATCTCTTGACAAATATCCGCGGTCTTTAAACCTAAAACATTTTTTTGGAATCGTTAAATAATGGGTTGTCAGCGGTATTTCACAGCAGCCAATTATCAATCACCAACAGCAGTTTGTTAAGTCGAGATTGTATTTTCATAATTTACCGTCTCCATTTTCAAGTGCCTCCTTATTTATATTTTTTTCATTCCGCTCGTAAGATTTACACCAATTGCAAGATTTATAAATCTTTCTGCAAGTTTTGTAAATCCTTACACATAAATTTTTATAGCAAGTTTTATAAATTTTTATAAATTTCTATAGCTAGTTTTATAAATTTTTATAGCTAGTTTTATAAATTTTTATAGCTAGTTTTATAATTCTTTATTACAATTCTTATAGCGTTTTTCAACTTTTGTAAATATGCAAAATTTGTAAATTTATTTACCAATTTTAACAAATCTGTTACAAACTGTATTTAAATCTTTTTAAAATTTTTATTATTCGTTTCACAGTTATAATTTCTTTTGCATTTGTAATAGCACCTCTTCACGATGCTTATAAATCTTTTCACATTTGTGAATCCATTAACAGCAATTGTACATTTTTTTCACAACATTCACAACATTCGCAACATTCACAAAGTTCTTTAATGATTAAAAAGTGATTTAAAAAGATAAGTTTAACTTTGCAAGTTTTATAAACTTTGTAAGACAAGCAGACCAGTTTCGCGCTCAAAACCACAAAGCACTGTGTTAACTTGCAACATTGTTGTTTCGTTATAATTACTTGATAATTTGCTTCCTGGAAAAAATACTTCATTAAATATAATTTTAGATTTACTTCATAATAGCACAAGATAATAGTCAGCTTACTTTTACCCAAGCAAACTTTCATTAAATAATAAGTGGACGCTTAATTAAAAGGGGTTTATATTAGTTTTCCATCAAACATGAATTTCATGAAAATAAAGCTCTGCTAATTGGAATTATTATCGAGAGAAAGATTCATAAAAAAGCAGATACTTTAGAGTTGTTTCTCTATTTCCTTTAATTAAACTGATCAAAACTACTAAACTACTTTTATGCCACGAAGACAAGCACGAAGGTGACACTCAATTGTTTTATTTAATTTTCTTGCATCCAGCAATCTTATTTTATCATTATGAGCTGCTCTTTAAAAAAAAACTTAAAAGGAATCTTTCAAAAGATCTTACAAAAAATCTTTCAAAAAAATCTTTCAAAAAAATCCTTCAAAAAAATCTTTCAAAAAAATCTTTCAAATAATCTTTCAAATAATCTTTCAATTAATCTTTTAAAAAAATCTTTCAAATAATCTTTCAAAAACATCTTTCAAAAAATCTTTCAAATAATCTTTCAAAAAAATCTTTCAAATCATCTTTGAAAAAAATCTTTGAAAATAATCCTTCAAAAAAATTTTTCAAATAATCTTTGAAAACAATCATTCAAAACAATCTTTCAATCAGAAATCTTTAAAAAAAAAGTAATTTAAATTAAAAATATAATTATAATTTGTTAAAATTAATTTAAATTATAATATACTAAGGACAGAAAGGCTACGTATTGTCGAAAATAAAATTAAAAAGATCTCGACGCACCGCCGACCCCGTTTGCAGCCGATTAGTTTACTACCCCTCTTGCTTGTTTTCAGCTCGTTAAAAATAGTTTCATTAGCACCATATCACTTTCTTCTGACCATAAATGATGAGAATGTAAAAATACTTGTCAATACAATTTAACATAAACGTAAACAATATCGATTTATAACGTATATATATAATGATATATAACGTATTATATAGCGATTTCGACCCCGCCGACCCCATCGACCGCCTCTTTACTTCTTCAAAAAAATTACAACACCTTTTTCTCAATCTCAAAACCCTTGTATCGCAATTTTTCCACATTTTTGTTAATTTATGAAAGATTTCGTGTCACAATCGATGTGTGTCGAAAATACCTTTTAAATAGAAGTAATGAGTAATTAGAATGTTCAAGGTAAGTCAACAATCCACTCGATCATAACAATTGCATTTTGATGTCATAATTCATATTTTCTTTGACACGCAAATATCTTCACTTGATGATGATATACCAAACTCAGCCTCTGTCATTAATAATAATGTAATAATGACTTGTCCTCCTTTTCAATGAATTCAATTGACAATTATCTGACCAACAATAAGCATCGGAGACACAGCTCACAGTTTACATGCTCATTACGTTATAATTCCCACATATTCATTCTTTTATTACTTTTTTGAATGACGACATTCTTGGTGAATCATGTGTGTAATAGACAGGTATAATAATTTAATTATTGGACTCCTATTGAGCTTTGAATTATTAGGTATACATGTTTCATTAAGTATTCTTCTCTATACATAATATTGGGTATTTGTTACCAGGTGGATATTAGGATATTAGACATTACTATTAGGATATTAGATATTACTATTAGGATATTGGATATTACTATTAGGATATTAGATATTACTATTAAGATATTTTGTTGTCGTATAATAGGGTTATTGATACTTGTGTGTAATTTATATTTTTATGTAATCGTGTTTTTTAATAAAAACACTATCAATTTATTATAGATAAAGAATTTATCACTCGGTAAAATGAGTATTATAAAGATGCGAATTTATCAATCAATCCGAGTCAATCCAATTGAGTCATTAAGAAATAATCAAATCCCAAAATTTTAACGTTTAACTATCAATTTATTCCCGTGTAGAAATTTTGCCATGGCCCTGACCGGGCCCAGGTAGGGCGTCCCCAATTAGGGAATGAAACGCACGGCCCGATCAGGGCCACACCGGGAACCTGTGTTTCATTCCCTACTTGGGCCGTAATCGGGGAATTTCTACACGGGTTGTTACACTTTACATTTATTAATACACTTTACATTTATCGTTACACTCTACATTTATTGTTACACTATACATTTTTTGTTACACAATTTTAGTGACACATTACACGTTTATCATCATGTCATAGAAACATTCTAAATCTCAAATTTAAAACATCAACTGACGAAAATAAAGAAACATACACAAAAATCAACCGAAATAAAACAAGGCTTCCCTAAGAGGAAGCAAAATTGCAAATTTCGAGTGCTAATTACTCATTAGCTTATTAGTTGCATTACTTTTCCTGGCTCGAAATATTCGCTGCTCATAAAACAACACATGTTTTGAAATTATAAGAAACTTGTTGATTTAATTAGTTGTTCCTCATACTAATTGGGAGTGAAAGATTTCTTAGTTTAATTGCTGCTGTCACTAGCGGGCAGTTCCGTGAAACAGGTCATTAAATTTACATCGCATTCCAAAATTTTTTGCCAACACAACAAATAATATGCTAGTATTTGCTTTACTTTGATCTCCATAAATTTCTCATTAAACCTTATATTATTCCCAACAAACTTTTACAAATTATTGTCGACAAGATTCCTTTTATTAACAAATTCAGAGACCTTTCTTACAAACTTTTAACCATCCAATCCTCTTTTTGTTCCAGATGCAGAATTCGACACAAAACATCTGTCTGCCTATGAGGTGAGATTTTTGTTTAAAAAAAAATACTGCTGAAATCAAATAATTTGCTCGCAAAAAATAATCGCAAAAAAATTTACTTGTAATTATCAATACATTGTTACACAGTTTGATCATAAATTGAAAAATTAGTGCAGTCATTTTGAAACATTAAAAACATTTTTGAAGCATTGGCAACATTTTTGAATCATTAGCAACATTTTTGAAGCATTATCAACCTTTTTGAATCATTAGCAAACTTTTTGAAGCATTAGCAACCTTTTTGAAGCATTAGCAACATTTTTGAAGCATTAGCAACCTTTTTGAATCATTATCAAAATTTTAAAGCCGATTTTGTGAACCATTAGCATTTTCAAAAAACTGCATTAATTTTGTGAATTTTCTATACAACGAAGACGAACGAGTGTAAAACATGAATTGTATGAAACTTTTAATAAAATACGAATAGGTGGATCGGATTCGGAACAATGAAGATTGGCTTGACCGATTCTCAGATTAAATTGTCACGAAATGATGGATCGGTGCCTGTCGATCAATGCAATAGTTCAGTATCCCACGATAGATGAGCTAGCATTTTGAGGAGGAAGTTGAGTTTTATTTTTTTGTTATTTATAAATTGTAAAGATGTGGTTATACTTTCGCGTGTCACAATCTAAATTTCCCTCCGGATGAGATGAAGATTTCTTTGTAGATGAATAGATCCTCGTAGATATCTCTCATCCTTTTCTGAACTCAATTACTGTCGTGATTGCCCTTAATTCAGATATAATTCATACCGCTGCGTCATGTCAGTGGATCTAACACTTATTGCTAATAGGCTAGCAAATGCAGCAACACGACTTAATATAATAAACTTCGGGCGGTACACGTTTTATTGCACCTCACAAACTCTGCAAGACTAATCTCCTTACAGCGCAATCGCGCGATTATAACGTCTCTTTCACTTTTGATTCTTCGCATCGATAAGCCATCTTTCACTCAGACGACAATCATTTCCAGGAGAAAGCAGACGTCACATTCTGCTCAATCTGTCTACTTTGAAAGCAATTATTTAATTGATAAAGTGCTCGTTTTTAGTGATATAATGCGCGAAAAATAAACGCTACTTATTGCGACATATTGTAACCTTTAGGAGACTTTTTAAAATTGATCAAAAAGTCTTTTCTCGAGCCTGAGAAATTTGCATTTTTCAAAAATTTGAAAGTGCTCAAGAAGTTGCTCTCTTGAAGACTTGGATGTGTTGCTTTTCTCCAAAAAAAATTTTCTCTTGATTTTTTTGATTTTTCCAAGCACTGTAAAGTAATTTTTACCGAAATCATGAGACAAATAACTGAAACTAAAAACTAAAATCCCGATTGCTGCGGGAAATTTGTGAAATTCTTTTTTGTATGTAATATAATTTGTGTGATATAAAATATAGAAAATATTTTGTAAAAAGAACGTATTTTGTAACTACACAATTAATTTCTACATTTCTTTATTTTTTCTGCAATTTTTCATCAATTTCTATTTCTCTGTCAGAAACGGATTTTCACTGTATAAAATCATTCTATTTAATTGATTGTGTAAAATTCCCGTTAAATGCGTGTTTCATAATTTGAGCACAATAATTAAATAAGAAAAAATTATAATAGGAGTAATTATAGGAAACATTTTGCAAGGATTTGATTGATAAAAGGCGAGTAGATTTTTCTTTCTTAGATTTTATAAAGCGATATTCAATAAGCTGTGAGTGATTTGCATCGCATGAACTGTTACCTGTTGTCGTCGATTTTCATCTATCAACTTGAATCGAATTCGAGTAGCAGGTTACTGCACTGCACATAACGAGAGGGATTTTTACTTTCTAAGGCGCCAATACACGTTTCTAACAATATCGATTCAGCATTTATTACTGTCAATCAAATCTCTACAATATTCTATACGATCAAAATTGATCTAAACTTGCGATAAATTTGTTCACAGTGCATTTTAAATTGGCAGTAAAAATTGTACGAGTCCTCATGCAAAGAGAAAACTGCCCATATGGTACGATGCAAATTAACTGTTGATAATTATTAACTATTTTCAACTGTCGTAAAGAATCGTAAATTATTATGAACTATTGGGAACTGTTTTTAAGTACTATAAGCAGTTATAAACTATTATGAAATATTGCAAACTATTGTGAAATATTGCAAACTGTTGTGAAATATAATAAACTGTTATGAACTATATTATAAACTATTATGAACTATTATGAACTATTACGAACTATTATAAACTATTATGAACTATTGCGAACTATTATGAACTATAATTGTAAACAATTAGAAACTCTTATAAACAATTAGAAACTATTATGAACCATTGTGGACAATTATGAACTCTTATAAAAAATTAGAAACTATTATGAACCATTGTGAACAA
>WNHD01000569.1:0-44323 GCA_011057455.1 Ganaspis sp. Gsp50
AAAAAAAGTTTCCGGAACTTATTCAAATTTGCAAAAATGTGAACCATGATTTTCTTTAATAAAAATTTAAAAATATGGCGGCATACTTTTTTAAAATTCCAATTGATCTAGCCAAGTGTAGTCCTTCTAATATGCATAAGATTTCTTCTTTTTTAATACTGAATCGAATAAAAAAAGGAAAATTCAAAAAAAATTTCAGGAACACATACAAATTTGCGAAAACGTGAACCATGATTTTTTTTAATAAAAAAAATTTTAAATATGGATGCATAATTTTTTAAAATTCTAATTGATCCAGGCAAGTGTCAAAAACGTTATAATACTCAAGTTGGGGTGCAATTTTCTGGGGAATCGAATGCAAAAAGAATATTTTAAAAAAAATTTCAGGAACACTTTGAAATTTGGAAAAACGTGAACCATGATTTCCAATTAAACAATAATTAAAAATATGGACTCATACTTTTTAAAATTCCAATTGTGCCAGACAAGTGTCAAGAATATTAAATTACTTAAGTTGGAGTGTTTTTTTCTGTGGAATCGAATGCAATTTGCAGAATTCCAAAAAAATTTTTGAAACGCATTTAATTGTAGTAAGAATATCAATTTTTTTTTTAAAATACACACTGATGCATATTTTATTAAAAAAAATGCTAAATATACTACTACGACAGATTCAAAAATAGTCTGTTTTCCCAAACCTTTTTTATAAAAAAACATCCAGGATTTTGTGCGAATCTTTTCAAGAATTCATACACATTGATAAGATGCAAAATTCGGTAATTTTTGGAATATTTTATTAATTTATTTGTAAAAGTTTGTATTGCCTATTAGAAGTAGGTAAAATTTTAAGAGGAATAAATTTCTCCTGACATGATTCATTGGAAGCTTCTTTTTTGCATTTGAATATAAAGGTTAGTGACAAAAATCCTGGCTGAGATATAATTTGCATTTAAGGATGTAACACTGACATTTGGGACGTGGAAGAGGGAAAGCAAGAAGAAAGAGGTCGCAAAATGTTTGTGACAATGAGCTGGCTCAACTCAGTAAATTCTAGTCTGTTTAGGAATTCCAAAACATGTCCCTTTCTCCTATTTTCTTCACAAGGAGAATTATTTCATCCAAAAGTGCTAAACTTTCCAAGAATATTTTAAATTACCTACTTGTATTCTGACAAAGGATTTAAATTACATGTAGAAATGGAAAATAATAAAATCAACGATACAGTAGTGACAATCATGATGATATTGTAAGAACAAAAGTAAAAGAAGAATTACATTCTAAAAATGAAGATAATAATTCGATTGTACGAATGAAGACAATTATTTGCTTTTCATGTGGAATCACCTTTATTATTCAATTGTTTAATTCACAATTTTAACTTTCACGTAATTAATTGTAAAAAAGAAAAATAGTGCTGTTCTTAAAAGTTAGCGATTGCCAACTAGAGAGAGCACTTAATCACGAAAATCGCATTTTTTGTGAATTTATGATAAAAAATGGACTTCTTTTCTAAAAGGTTCGATAGTCGGCGAACTGCAACTGGAATAAATGGTAGATGGATAGTGCGGATATGCCAGAGGCATTACTCAACCCAAAAAGAAATAAATGACACCGTAATCTTTCAATGTGACAAAAAATGCATCTACTCCACTAAAACAAATGTTTATTATTCCTAAGTGGATCCCCAGGTCAAAAAATCTCCCGCAAAATATATGGTTTTTAATTTTTCAAACTTTCACAAAAACGTGTTATCAAGTGCTTAATTTATTTAACGTTTAAAACGAAAATTTATCACCCCGAATTCAAATAATATGCAACACGAATTCTTCAGAGTTTTAGGACACACAATTTTTCAGATTCTGTTTATTTTACATTTATTATATATCTTCTTCAGGAGAATTCCTTTCTTCAAGAGAAAGGAATTCTTCTTCTTCTTTTAATTGAAATGTATATATTTTTTTTATTCTGTGGAAATGTAAGTATTAATCAAGTAATGTGTGGATGACCCCTAATTTTTAATTGTTCTTATTAATTATTAAATTTCACACTAAAAGTGCTATTAATATTTGCACAAAATCCAGTACAGAAGAAACACAAAAATCATCAACAGTGCTATTAATATTTGCACAAAATCCAGTACAGAAAAAACACAAAAATCATAAACAGGTGTTTAAAATCATTTCAATTAATCATCCTCTTGAGTAGAAAATCTACTGAAGAAGCTGTGAAATAAATAATCGGCTAATATCCGAAATGAACAAGTTAAATGATTCTGAAAAGTAGGAAAAGATTGAAATGCCAAGTCAGACGTGAAAGATGAGAAGAGTGATTGGATGTCATTGGGTGTTTGTTAAATTAATCGGAGAGTCTTGTATGTATAGGATTTGATGAAAAAATCTATCGTTGCCATTAGTGGAGTCGTTAACAGTCAGCGTGACTCACGGTACGTCACAAATTACGAGACTTCTTCGAATGAACCGGTGCTTCAAATGTATTTGAGTTGGTTAAACCAAACGTATTTCAACAGAGCATTTATATTGTAATTACAGGAAGAGACACGCAAGAAGAGAGCGCTATTTCGACGTTACGGCAAAGATGTACGAATGAGCTTTCAAGGGATCCTTTAGCTTTTATAGCATTTCGCCCAATAATGCTATGATCCTTCGTTAAACAAGTTGCATTCCTCTCAACTATCCATTTAGCCATTTATGCTCTCAGAAAATCATCACTGCAGTATTCAAACTTCTAATCTGCCCGTACCATCAATTATGGCATATTCATGATTTTTTGCTTCTTCCGATCGAGGAACGAGAAGCCATGAAGCAATCAGTAATTTAAGTTACTAAATATGAGAAAGCAGGAAATGGGCCAAGAAAAATTGAAATTTAGTTAAAACTATAGAATTTGGAATTAAAAACGAGTTTTAATTGATATTTGTGTTTTTTAATTCGAATTCAAATTTGGACTGGATAACAATCAAAAGGACTAGGATTTTTTCCACAGGATCATAAACATTTTTGTTATATTACTGATTATTCATTAATTCATCTATTTTTAAAATTGGAATCGAATGGTAACATTGGAATAATAAAATTGTAGATATTTTAGAAATTGCATGATGAAATTGCAATTGGAATAGTAAAATTGTAGGTATTTAAAAAATTGCATGATGAAATTTCATGATGATATTTGAAGATATAATTTCATGATAAAGTTGAACGATAAATTTGGATGGTGAAATTGTATGATGAAATTTGACGTAAACGTTTCATGATAACATTTGATAGTAAAATCCAATGAGAATGTTGAATTACAAAGTATAATAATCAAATTGGATTATCATTTAGATGATAAAAAAGAACAGTAAAATTTGACAACAGAATTCGGTGATAAAGATGGTTGATGGAATTTAATAATAAATCTGGATAACCAAATTTAATGATAAAGTTGGACAATGAAATTCGGAAAATTCGATAGTAAAGATGATAAAATTCCATATGATAACATTTGATAAAAAATGTGATTATACAATTGGATGAGAAAAGTTTACAAAAGCTGATGAAATTAGATTACAATGTTGGATGATGACCCGCAATAAATTTTGATGGCAAAAATGAATAATAGAGATGGTTAATAAAATTTGGTGAAAACGTTTTATGGTAAAATTTGATAATTTAATTAAATGAAAAAGCTCCATTATTAAATTGAATGTTAAAATTTGATGATTCCAGTAAATTATCAGTGAATTATATTTCTAAATTATCTGCAAAAAAGTTAGTAAATGATAAAGTTGGATGATTAATATGAATTATAAAATTGAATGATACAATTCGATGAATAAATTAAACACTATTAAATGATATTGATATTGGATGATTAAATTGAATGAATTGAATGAATTGAATGAATTGAATGAATTGAATGAATTGAATGAATTGAATGATACAATTGGATGCAAAAAATGGATAACATTCGATGTAGTATTCCAAAACATTAAATCCTACATGAATTTATTTTAAGAGCAATAAGATTTTGTAGTTTCTTTTAGTAGGAGGCGAATTAAAACCGGATATGTCAAGATTTTTTATATATGTGAAATCGATTAACATATGTGAAATATTTGTAGAAAATCACCAAAGCAGCTGCAAACTTTCTCACCTCACGTAAAGTCTGTCGAATGAACAATACATTACGTATCACATACCCACGAGATAGTATCACTGGATGGACGACTTTCGTTTTTAAGGGAAGGAACTATCAAAAGTATGCGTTTGTTTATCACACGTACAAAACTCAATCTCACTTCGATAAATTAAAATTCCAAAAATCAACTATCAATTTTCGAAAAATTTCTGTTCAGTAAGAATGAATACAAATCCCGTATGATTTTCGGTTCGTAATTTTATACAAAACATAATTTTGGACATCTTTACGCCTCCTTTGGGAACACAGGTGTAAACTCACTCTATGAAATTGTAATCATTTTTGATAAAAAGCAAAATTGTAATAACTTTCATAAAAATGAAATTGTAATAACTTAGATAAAATTAAAATTGTAATTATTTTAATATAAAATAAATTGTATTAACTTAGATAAAACAAAATTGTAATAACTTTTTAAATAAGACTCAACAAAGGTAAAAAGAATCAAGAAGTCTATAAGGAAGGTAAAAATAAGGAAAAATCAAGGTAGTGAAAATGTAAATAAAAAAGCTACTCAAAAGGATATAGTAAATCTTTTTAAGAAGATTATTCTTATCAAAAGGATTTGCTTTCCTTTTGAGTCTAAAGTTCTGAGAATCTTTGAAGAGGGAAATTTCACTCTTGATATAAATTGAAAAAACTTTTTTCATTAGAGCACGAATTCATCTACATTGTTATCTTCATTTCCAGTTATTTTTTCATTCTTAATGTTTTTTTCGACTTCCTGTTTTTTTTATTTCAAAACAATTTTTCCATTAAAAAATTTTTCCGTTACTATTAGTAATTTTTCCATTACTACTCGTCTTTTTCCAATACTTTAAGTAATTTTCCATTACTGAAAGTAATTTTCCATTACTTTCAGTAATTTTCCATTACTTCCAGTAATTTTTCATTACTTTAAGTAATTTTCCATTACTTCAGTAATTTTCATTTATTAACTGATTTATCTATATTTATTAATAATTCTGAGCTTTTTATTGAAAACGAATTCAGTTCAAATGAAGCTTGGTATGTAGTTTCTTAAAAAAAAGGATTTAATAACTGAGCGGATAATTAGGTAATTCACGTGAGGTTATTAAGTGAAATGAATTACAGATTCATTTTCTATTGTAACTATGCAGTGAGTTTCGTGATTTCTCCAGAAGTCTACCATCGACGCAAGTAATGTTTAAAGAGGCATCTTTATAATTTAGTGATAATCTGCAAATTGGTGACTGTGTTAAAATGTAATTTAGAAGATATTGCGGTGGATGGAGCTTTCACTTGACACACCCTATAGAACCCCATTCTGTTTTCTTCCTCGTAGAAATACTGCTATCCGACTCCCGCAACTCCATTAAACTTTTCAATTTCATCTTCTTTTCCAATTGAACACTAGGATTTTATAGTCAACATAATATAAAGCCTTGCATTCAAAAACGGCACCTAGTCGGCAAACAAAAATACTTCCTTCATTCCCAGAATTTTTTATTATTTAAAGAAACCTCTTTCCTTTTTCGCTTGATTCGAAAAGCAATTTCTTAAATTAAAAAAACGTTTTTAACTTAAACATTTATTTAAGATTAGTGTTTTTTAAATTAACAAAATCTTTTTAACTTTAACATTTCTTTTAAATTAATGTTTTTTAAAAATGTTTTTACAACAAAATGTTTTTAACCTAAACATCTTCTTTGAATTTATGACTTTTAAATAAAAGATTTTTAAGTTAACAAAATGTTTTTAACTTAAACATCTTCTTTGAATTAATGTCTTTTAAATTAAAAATTTATTTTTTATGGCAAAGGAATAATTACTTATAAACAAAAATTTTCTATCAAATTCCACTGTAGAAAAAACTTTCTTTAAATGAAACAAATGTCTATTTAATTCAAACAAATATTTGTGGATTAGAAACAACTTTATTCATTTTAAACAAACAATCTGTTGCAAAATATTGTATTTGCTAAAATAATTTTATTCATTCTAAACAAACAATCTGTTGCAAAATATTGTATTTGTTAAAACAATTTTATTCATTCTAAACAAATAAATTATTGCAAAATGTTGTGAATGTTTGTTGTGTGTTCGAACCGACCACACATTTAGTTGAATCAAATAAATATTTGTTTGCATTTAACGAAAATTGTTAACCATATTCAAATAAATATTTGTTTAATTTAAACAAAAATTTTTCGTGGCAAGCAGGAAAATGATTGAAGAACTCATATTCCGGAATAAAAAATAAGCCTTTCCCGACAAAAATCTTTGTATTAAAATTTTCCTGAGATTTCCGGTTTGTGCGTTGAATTATATAAATAATAGTTTTGCCATTCAATACGTCAATATACACTTTGGCGTAGAATTGTGCTGGTAGCGATGAGAAGCAGTCGAGAGAGCAGTAAATTGCAAAATTACCTCAAAGTGCTTCATCCAAGTTTCATTTGAAGCAACCATCCAAGAGTGTAGGTACCCAATGTCGTGTGCTGTAATTCAATTTATTAAATCTCTTCTGGAAAATAATATCACATTTTTCGAATATCCCCGAAGAATGCGATTTTTTTGTTAATTCGTTTATCTTTTTATTTCTATTTTATCTTTATTTGTCATTTTTTAATATACTTATTTGATATTTATTTAATGCTTATTTACTATTCATTTATTACTTATTAACTACTTATTTATTACTTATTTACTACTTGATTACTACTCATTTATTACTTATTTATTACTGATTTATTACTTGATTACTACTCATTTATTACTTATTTATTACTTGATTTCTACTCATTTATTACTTATTTACTTCTTATTTATTACTTGTTCACTACTTATTTATTATCTATTGACTATTTATTGACTATTTTTTTAATATATATCCACTTATTTTGAACACATACTATCTAATCATATCGAGCAGAAAAAAACAAGACGAAAAGTCCTTTTCCACTTTTCAGTATTTCGAATACTTTGCAAGTTATAAAGCGCAGAAAATTGACGAATCGAAAACGAGGGGCGGAGCCAAACTCCCCACTCCGAAAACTTGCATAGGCTCCGCCACTGTCTTTACACTTTCCACTATAGGTTGTACATAATTGGTTCATTTTTGATATCGAATAACTTGAAAACTAGCAAAAATCATACAAAATGACAAAGGACTTTTCGCTTTGGATTTTTTAGCTTAACATGATCCTTGACCCCGAATTGAAAACACTCTCTATTAATGATCGACACAAAACAAAATTCAATACAGAAATAAAACCTGCATTCCTCTTATCAATTTTTATTAAATCCATTTTCATTTCAAATAATTTTTCCGTGCAAAAGTGAATATTTTTTATCAATTCTCATTATACGGTGAAATTCCGCGATTAAAATATCTTGAATATTATATGATAATTTATATAATATTACCTAAAGGTTTGAAAAAGTATCAACTATAAACAAGGCAGAAGTAACAAATCAGTCAGTAGAGACTTGAGTATAAAAGTGTGCAGGACAATAACAAAGATGCTTAGCATCGAATGCGACTTTCTCCGTCTTTCTCTTCGACTGTCCGTGTAATAGATTGGTCGAATCATCCTTATGTAATTCGAATTACCATAACATGGAAGATACAAAGTTCCCATAGATCCAAGACAACGTGAAATTCGGGTGTAGCTCCCTACAATTGCAATTGATTGATAGAATGCGCAACATAATGAAACGAGACAAGACTTTTTTGCTGCAACGCAATAAGCGTTTTATTAAATACACGAAACATTTTATTTTTCAAATACACACGAAAGGGTAAGAAAAAAAATCTACAAGAAAGCAATTTTCTTTAAATTTTGCAAAGTAATAAAAAACGCATTTTTAAAATATTAATTAAACAATCAAAAAGTAATTTATATGATTTTCGAGAGGATTTTAGTCTCGTAAAATTGTTATCAAAGTGAAATCTACTGGAGTTTAATTTATGAAACGTAAACCATAAACCTTTGATCCAAAATCTAGTTCCATTGGAGCTTGAAATCCAAAGATCAAGTGATGTTGGTTTACAAGAAGAGGCACGTTATCTTTAAACTTTCATTAAATTAGCTTCATCTGGTGACTTATGTCACTAATTTAGTTTTGGATTACTCTTTAATGGAAATGTACATAAGCAAATGCGACACCAATCAAAGTTCAACAGAAAAGTTAATTAATTTCTGCTAATTAAATAGCATTCGTTGTAACCGCGTAAGTAAATACCACACAGATAAAATCACTTCGGTAGCTTGCAATAAATGAGTAAAAAATATTTAATCTCGCAAATTCCAAACATATTCTTAATTGTTTTTAAATTCTAAACGTTGCTAATTTATGTTTGTTAATATAATTAATATTGTTAATTAATTAATGATATATTTTTACATTTCTATATTCATTTGTCTTATAAACTAAAATTTCTTTCTTTCGAAACTGTCAGTAATTTCAGTTCTCCAAGAACCTTTTCAATTTCAAACAATTTTTCCAATCATGGAGAAAATATTTCTTCCTTTTTTAAGCGTCAAGGAGTTCATCTCGGAAAATCGAAAAATAACCTACCCGATTGAAAAATGTCTAATTATTTTCTTGAAAATTAAATGTCACTTCTTCGACTCTTTTCTCTGCATTTTTACATATTTAATAAAGCAAATTTTCCCTTTCCACAGAAGGTGATTTATCTTATATTTATTTCAAAAAGAAAAGAAAAATATTAAAAACAAGGTTTTGGGGATTCGAAACATACACTCAGAAAAAAGTTTCTTCTGATTTAAAGAAAAAACTTTCTTTGATTCTTCTGATTTGATCCAAGTTTAATTATTTTTTTTTAATCAAAGGTTTCCTTGATTCAAACAAAATTTCTTTGATCCAAAGAAATTTGTTTTTATTTAAAAAAATTTCTACTTTAAATCAAAGAAATTCTAGTATTAATATCAAAGTAATACATTTTTTTAATTAAAGGTATAAATTTGTTTGAAACAAAGAAAATGTCTTTGAATCAAAGAAAATATCTTTAAATCAAAGAAAATGTCTTTAAATCAAAGAAAATGTCTTTAAATCAAAGAAAATATCTTTAAATCAAAGAAAATGTCTTTAAATCAAAGAAAATGTCTTTAAATCAAAGAAAATTTATTTAAATGAAAGAAAAATGAAATTTGAATTTATACAAGTCAAAGATAGTTGTTTTTATAAATCAAATGCAACTTTTCTCTGCATATAGGATAGAACACATTTTAACGAATTTTTTAATATTTAAAAATTCTTTTTTATTTATTTCTTTTATTTTAATTCGCACAATGCTTTTTCGATGAATAAATATTTTTCAACACTGGGGCAAATTGACTGTTGAAATAACGTGACCGCGAGGTAAGTTGATCAAAACCTACTTTATTTCAGCTTTTTCTCTCGCTACACGAGAGGTGATGAGAATTCTGTGAATTCAACACGCGAGGGAAATAATAGAGTTGGACAAACGGACTTGTGCCAAGTGAATATTTCGCGCCAACGTTGTTATGAAACGTCGTGCGATTACGTGCTAATTAATTCCCCTGGAGAAAAGCTGTCTCTCTTTCTCTCTCATTTTTTTTCTTTCTCACTAATAAGAAACGGAAGTACGCTGGTTATACTTTTGCCTTCAATAAAGTCAGAAACGTAATCTCTCAAATCCACTAAAATCCTTTCGTCATCTACTGCCAAACAAATCCAATTGTTCCTATAAGTAATAAAAATCACCTGCGATGAATAATTATCGACTGAAAATTCACGCATTTGTTTGCCACTTAAAATAATTACAATTGTAATAAAAAGAATAATATAAAAATATAAAAAAAGATATTAAAAAAAGATATTAAAAAAGAAATAAGTAAAAAATTATACAAATGAGAAAATAAATAAAAAATGATACAAATGAGAAAATAAATAAAACATTATACAAATTAGAAAATAAATAAAAAATGATATAAATGAGAAAATAAATAAAAAATGATATAAATGAGAAAATAAATAGGAAATAATACAAATGAGAAAATAAATAAGAAATGTTATAAATAAGAAAATAAATAAAAAATTACAAACTTGACCGGTAAATATGACTTTAGAATTACAGTCAACTCTATGAATAGTGCCACTAAAACTCTACGAATTGTGCCGCTTTTCTTTTGTTCTCACTCGAGCGTTCTTTGTTTCCTTTGTATAAATTTGTGCAAAGCGGCACTATTTGTACAGTTGACTGTAATAAATAAAATGACATAAATAAAAAAATAAATAAAAAAGAATTTAAAAAATAATTAAACAAGATTTAAAATGTATTTAACAAAAAAAGATAAACAATTGTATTATTATAATTACGATTTATAATGTTATTGAATAATTTGATTGTAATTTACTGATTTGGTTATAACTAATTTATTTCAACGCATTTTTGTGACAGATTGGATATGATTAATGGAAGAAAGGCGATTCGCTAAATTTGCGCAATTGACGTAATTTATGCAAAGACACTTGTAATTATTCGCGCTCTTCTAATGAAACTGCTATTTATTTCTCAATGGATTCTATGTTTTAATTTATTGCACATTTCTGTTAAATTTACTGTTCTCAGGCTCTTTTTGTGTAATTAAATTTTATCTCAAACATTTGCTGATTAAATCGCCCTTTACACCTGGAATGAAAATTATCACCCGCTACAAATGTTCAGTACACAAAATTTTTTATTGCATGTGATAAAAGTAATATACGAGAAATTTAAAAAACGACTTTGTACATGTGGACCAAAAATCTATGCGTTCAAAGAGTAAAACTAAAAAGATGCTGAATTACTCATACATTTTCCAAACTTTTTGGCCAAATATAATAATAAAAACAATGCTTCCCCATGAGGAAGCAAAATGTAAAAATATGATAATTAATAAAAAGAAGGATCTGCTAATAAAAAATATCTTATATGAATAAAATCATATAATATCTAATAAATAAAATCTTATGATTATTTATTTATTCACAAGTTTTTTTATTTGTTTATTGACAAAAGAATAAATTGACAAAAGTAAAACAAAATCTATTGCGATGGGATCTAAAATTACTAGAAAAATTGACAAAACAATTACACCACAAGTTACATAATGCACTCAATTGTCTTCGCCAAATGGATTTTCTTTTCAAAAATCCAAATTTGGTCTTGTACCCATTAATCAAAGATGCGGTTATCGAACCTTCATTTCACAAATAATCAGCTTATATTGCAATCTCGAAGCTTCAAATCATGAATGGCTTTTATGAATGAAGTAACTCGCTACAACTTATTAATTGAGAAAGTTGTGTCCATAATTGAAATAAAATAAAATAAAGTAAAATAAAAAATAAAATAAACAAAACAAAGAAAAATGGATGAAACTTATGATTATTCGATAGCTACAAATTTGCCCAAGGGGCAATTTGTTTCCCGGTAAAGAAGCATCGACCGTGTTGTGCATTGAAAGGAATTTTTTGAATACAAAGGCGTTTGGTAATTTCGTAAAATCTTGGCAGACATAACTTTCCAATGCGGAAAAGTGACTAGATAGATGCCTGCAGATTGCAGGTCAAAGGTCAGGCAAGACCCAAACGAAAGTATCAGAACTTGGGTGAAGATAATCCCCATCAGCCTAAAAATGTTCAAAAAACACGTGTGATAATTTGCACGAAAAAATCGCTTTGAAAATTGCAAGAATTTACTTCAATTCGATTTCGTCTGTTTTCTATTGGGTTTTTTGCGTCTATTCGGTTTCTTTTGTTTTGTATTCAATTGTGACCGATTCTATTCGCTTCTATGCGATTCTATCCGCTTCTTTGCGATTCTATCCTCTTTTATGAAATTCTATCGTCCTCTATATAATTCTATACGTTTCTATAAAAATTGATACAGAAGTTCAATCGGTTATAAATTTACAAGAAATAAATGTTGCATTTATTTTTATTATTATTCTTATTATTATTATTATTATTATTATTATTATTATGATCAATATTATTATTATTATCAATATTATTATTATTATTATTATTATTATTATTATTATTATTATTATTATGATCAATATTATTATTATTATTATTAAAAATTGAAGATTATTATACTTTGGGTAATATTACGCTTTAATTTTTATCTTATTAGCTTTAAAATTCTAGCCAACGTTGATATTGTGGAAATAATTGTAAAACTTTAATGAAGTGTACAATGGAGAAAATAAAATAAACTACACTATTAATATTAGTAATAATATTATTATTAATACTATTATTATTACAATTATTATTACTAATTTTATTACTAATATTATCACTATTATTATCACTATTATTATCACTATTATTATTATTACTATTGTTATTGATATCAGGTTGTTAAAATTATTGTTATTCTAAATAAATATTTCTTATTGTTATATCATTATTCTTGTTATTACTACCACTACAATTGTATTAAATAATCAAATACAAATGTATCTAATTATTACTCACGAGTCTTTAGAACTGTCGCGTTATTTAGAAAGTTCCTTAGAAAGGTGTCAATAATTAATTAACGTTAGTCCGACAATCGGGAAGATCTTTTAAAAATAACTATAATCTATGTAATCACATTTTGGTAGCATCTGAAAAGCCGAGAAGAAACAATCAATCAAGCCTTTTTCAAAAGTGTGTCAAATTAAAATTGTGTCGACACCCTTCAATGAAAAGTAATTAAAAAAACTTGTGCAAAAAATCTCGGAAATTCTCACCTAATGCAAAAGTATAAAAAATATCAACCTTTTCACAGAAACTTCATTGTGTTCGTAATGGAGATAAACCAATAATTTGAAATATTGTCATGTGACATAATAAAACAATGCTTCCTCTATAAGGAAGCAAAATTAATTTTTGTCTGGTAAAATTAATTTTAAATTTAGTTTACTTTAATTTTAGTTCTAATCTTTCGATTTTGATTTTTGTAGTCTTATTAACAATTGCTTTTATTGGTCTTGTTGGTCTTATTAACAATTATTAAATTAACAAATGGAAGATAAAGTCAGTGAATAAAATCAAAATTACACTGTCGGAAAAACATAAAGTCAATTAATAAAATTAAAACGACACTTTCGAAAAAACATAAAGTAGTTTGGAAAATGTTGATGGAAGAGTGTTATTGCAAGCTGGAAATAAAAAATTAAATTTCATTGGAGCTTTAAATACGAAAAGACCATCTGAAGTTAATGACTCTATTACAAGAAAATGTTCTACACGTTGGCTTTTAACTCTCGTTAAATTAAGTTGATGCTGTAACTCACGCCACCAAATACTAGCAGCTTTTAATGAATTTTTTAATGAGAACACAGACTCGGCTAATGCAAAATGTTAATTAATTCCTTCAATTATAATAAATAATGTCAAACCAAATTAATAAAAAAATATTCTTATCTTTTTCAGAGAAATAGCGATTGAATCCTTAATTATTAATTCCCCTTTAATCCTTTTAGCAAAACATTTCGCAAATGCAAATCTATTTTTCGAAATTACATTAAATTGGTGTTGAAAGGAAATAAACATATTTTTGAATATCGACAATATCAATAAAAAAAACAAGGCTTCCCTATGAGGAAGCAAAAAGGAATTTCTAGTTCCAAAAAGGGACTTGCCAAATTAGATACCAATCAGCTTTTGCAACTCGGATTTTTTAGTAACACTTGTACATTTTTTCATATACTTTGCTATACTTAAAATAATAATTCCTATTTTAGTGTCGTTTACAATCTACTCCTATTTTACACGTTTCAGATGCATTTAGCGGAAGCTGGCTCGCAAATTATGTAACTATTATTATGTTTACGAGTGCAAGGTATACATCCTTCCGGCATTTTAATATTTTTCTGCTGTAAACAATGTAGAGATTAGGTAGCGAAGATCCAACTCGAGAACAAACCAAGAGAGTAATTAAATGGTACAATCTCACGTCTAAGTACAACTATATATCGCGTAAGCGCGCAATTACTTTCTCGCTTTTACTACAAGGATCTTGGTTGGCAATGTTGAAAACGTTGGTTCCTGATGTCACGAACGTCACCTCATGTTGACCTTTTCCGAGTTTAGACAAACCTATATTTGCCCCATTAAATTATTTATACCCCAAGTGCTCATATTGTACAGCCGCTCTGCAATTACTTTTTACAACATTGTTTCGAATAAAATTGATATTACAGTGAATTTGTTATGGACAAAGTAAGAGTGTAGTGTATAAACAGAAAATATAATGAAGAGGACGATTTCATTTGAATTCTTTTTCTTTGTAAGTCTACCAAAGATAATGAAATAGGAAGTAGTAAAAGTTAATTATCTACCCTTTTAATAAAGACTTGAAGCGATAATTTCAGTGGTTAACCGCGCAATCGAGTACAAAACACTCCAATAGACCGACTCTCGAATGTTTATTATAATATTTAATTCGCTATACTTTAAATGTGATGAAAGAAGATTCATCCTGCTATTTTAAATCCAAGCAACTATACACGAAATCGTAATTATGAGATTTACACATCAATTTCAGATCAATTAACAACTTTTTCTCATTTGCAAACTAATCGTTAAATTTTATTCATCAAATTCCTTCAGCCCGACTTCCATTTTCTTTTTCGCAATTCTTTCAATTGACCTCAACACGTTTTTTTTAATTTATGCTAATTTATATAATATTTTCATTTACGCTAATAACTAATCATCGATTTACGCTCATTTGTTAATTTATCGTATTTTCTTTTGCGCTAATATTTTTTTTATTTAGTTTCTTTTGGTACTACCGATTTCGGTTTTATACCCTCCTCTGAGCCACCTTTTGCGCTAATAATTAATCCTTAATTTATGCAAAATTTCGAATATTGTTTTTGCAGACTATAATTACTTTAAAATAAATATAATCATAATTTATCTAAGAACGTACAAGCATTATTATAATATTAAATTAATATATCAAATTTCTGATGAAAAAAAATCAACGGGAATCGAACCCGATTCGATGCTCGCACAAATTGCGTCACTTATCCACGTTGCTAAAAATAATTCTTTTTTTCCTTTTTAATTATCCACTTTATCCTTTTTAATCATCCTCTTTATCCTTTTCAATCATCCTCTTTATGCTTTTTAATCATCCTCTATCCTTTTTAATCATCCTCTTTATCCTCTTTATCCTCTTTATCCTCTTTACCCTCTTTAATCATCCTTTTTATCCTCTTCAATCGTCTTCTTTTCTATATACCATTTTTCTCAAAATCGCTTTAATAAATATTTCCCGCAACATTTTATTGAAATAGTTTTCAAACTTCCCATATTTCCCACGTATCGAAGATTTCCCACAATTATAATAATCATTTTCGAAAAATTGCAGAGTATCTGATAAGAAAATTAACGGTAAAATTAGCTTGTAAAGAGGATTTTTGTACATGTCTGTAATCAGCAAATACAAAGAATCCTTCAACAATTTGAGATGAGCTTATGTCGAAGATGGCAGATAACTAAAAGACGAATCAGACTGGCTTGTGGTATAATTGTACACTTTGTTTCACGAGCGTGAAAAGGTGGACTCCGAGGTTAAGGATCATGCTTTCACTGTCAGATGGTACCCCCCGGGATAATAGAATGTCACGCCGAACTGATACAATCGGTGCAAATATTTGCAGCTGCTGTTAGCCAGGATGCTCCCAAGAAATCGTGACCCTTGTATACAGGAAGGCTAAAATCTCTCAAAACAAGAAAATGAACATAAATTCAAATTTATCTTCTCCCTGGAAAAAAAATTGACAATTGTTCGACTTTTTCTTCGGGTCATAAACGGTCGTAATTAATTCATTATAATAATCTGATTAGAAGAAAATTATAATACCAGAGGTTCATAAATTAATCCTTTCAATAATTAATTATATTCATTATGATGAACAAGTATTTTCATTATAATGAACAAGTATTTTCATTATAATGAACAATTATATTCATTATAATGAACAATTATATTCATTATAATGAACAATTATATTCATTATAATAATTAATTACATTCATTATTTGTCTATTAAATTGACCCTAGTTTCGTGAAACAAATACAATTGTAACTAATCTAAAGATTGGACTTGAAACCAATTTTTTAAAATTGCAACAAAAAATTAAACTTCCGAATACATAATTATTTGCAAACCTGATTCACAAATTTAAAAAATGAAATTAAGTATTAATTGCTTATTATAAAATTATTCAAATGTTTCCAAAAAATTGTCAAATTGCATATTAACAAATTGTTTCCTATTTTCGCGACTTTTCAAAATCTGTTTTCATTTTGCAAATGAGAATACGTATATCAAATTTCATATCAATAAGACTTTTATGCAGACGCCTATCTCGGGGATGTGACATAATTGAAGAAGGTGGATTGGAGGAAGAGAAAACAGAAGTAGAAATTTTCTATAGAATACGCCGGTGATAGAAAGTGCTTTATAAAGACTCAACTTATGCGGATGACCTTTAGTTCTTGATCGCCACCTCTTTCACATTAATCAATCTGGCTTGCATATGATTCAAAATTATTTTCGAAAAGTCGCTTCAATGATTGCCCATAAAACTGTTAACACCCACAAAAAAACATTGATTTTCTTTTCAACTTACTTTCAATGCAGAATAAATAAATCAATGCAACAATTTACATAAATTGTATTCTCTATTGGACGTCATTGATCCGATGCACGATAAATACCGTAAAATATTGCAATAATAATAATAAACAAGCGTATGCAAATTTCGCTTCTGATTAATTGTAAATACAATAATATTACTTACTATTCATTTACTTAACGTTTGATTCAATTTAATATTCTATTAATGTTAATTAATATTAATAATTCTATCAATATTTCCATTTAGAAACGAATCAGAGTAATTATAGTTTATTTATAGTCTATTTGTTTGTTTTTGTTTATAATTTATTTATTCAAGTATCGAAATTTTCGAGAAGTTTGATATTGTTTTATGACAAAAATCTAAAAAAAATTATCGTCACAAGATTGTAAACGAATAAGTCGCATAAAAGAGACGAATATGTCGCATAAAAGAGGCGAATAAGTCGCATAAAAAAGACGAATAAGTCGCATAAAAAAGACGAATAAGTCGCATAAAATAGACGAATAAGTCGCATAAAATAGACGAATAAGTCGCATAAAATAGAAGAATAAATCGCAGAAAAAAGAAGAGTAAATCACAAGAAATAAAAATTTGGATCGCGAAAAGCAATAGAGTAGTCAGCAATAAAATATTTCGCAAAAAAATATAGCGCAGTATTTCAAAAATAGTTCGCAAAAAAGTAGTTGAAAAAATACTTATCAAAAAGTAAGAAAGTAGTTCGCAAAAAGAGATCCGAGAAAATAGTTTACGAAGGTGGTAATAATTGCAAGACAATAATCTAAGTAACTAATACGTTTGCATATATTATTCACACGTGCATTTTTGATGTACATAATGCGTATGGGATTGATATCTTTTACATCCCCTTATAATTTGAAATAGTCTTCTTATAGCTACATTATGTCTGTTTTTTGTATGTATAATATACATGTACAAGCATAGATACTAGAACTAAATAACAGTGAAGTTTTGCAGTTGCTGATTATATAAAGACTTTCTGTGAATACTACAATTATGTACATATGCAACACATTAACATTTACTAATTATAATTCTTGAGGCACAACACCATTAATTTCAAGTACACGTGTTTAACTAAGATTTTGAAATATATCATTATTATCTGTTTGATATCTTTAGTCAAAGTTTCCTCGCTTTGGTCAGTTTCATATTCCATTCTCTAAGTAAAGACGCTGCATACTTTCAAACTCTATGTCGCAAAAAGTCTTCAAAAAATCAGCACAGATTGTATCTAGAATATTTTTCAGAAGGTAACTTCGGTAATCTATGTAGAGAATATATGATCTTTTAATGTTCTCTTTGTCGGCAAAGTGTACATGAAATATTGTCCAGATACGCATAGTAGCTAGCATTAAATTTGTAACTTTATAAATTTACACGCATGCAATTTTAAAGATTGGATAGATGTGAAAATAAAAACATAAATCATCATCAGCATCTAAAATTATTCATTTTTGTACAAATTACTTTTCTTTCTTTTTTTAAATACGAATAGGCATTTTTAAATTGCCAAATCATTTGGGACAAGTTTTGAGGCACATTTCTTTATTAGACATCCTTCTCTTTTCTTCTTTCTTTTTTATAAATATTGTTGGGTAACAATTTTTTTACACATAAAAGGAGATGCACTCACAATAAATTCTAAAGTTCATCGGATAAATTAATCTGAGAGAGTATATTTTCGTCGTATAAAATATTTTCACAGTATTTCAATTTTGGCATATCACAAGTTTTTCACGAATTACGAGACATTAAACTACACATTTTTATCAAACTACAGGTTTTCGTTAAACTTTTCATCAATCTACAAATTTTCATCAAACTACAGCTTTTCGTGAAAATAGTTTTTAAACTATTACTTTGAAATTTATTGTGAAGTACAAAGAACAGATTTTTCGAGAAAACATTCTTTTCCTATGTGATATTTTGCACTGATATGTTACGATTATATTCATATTTTTACAATTCAAATTGTCAAATGTTCGTTTTTCAAATTATTCAAATTCATAAAGTTGAAACACCGAAAATTGTAAAGAAACTGAGAAGTTAAAAATTTGTCCCAAATGTTAAAGTTATTGACATTTTTTATTAGAAGTAGAATTCTGATTAATTATATTATCGAAGATTTTTAAGAATAGTTAAATATTTTCGAGAGGGATATATTCGTTAAAATAAAAGTGTCTCTATTGACACATCATCTCTATCACAGAACAAATCGATCTTCACAATTAAACTCGACCATTAAAATTTTCTCAATTTGGACATATTTGTACAATAAATAACAAAATTTCCTCTTTTTCATAAATTAAAAATTAGACATTACAAATGGAAATAAAGAATACAAATATTTTAAAATAAAAAGAAAATAAAAGAATAAAAAGAATAAAAAGAATAAAAATAATAAAAAGAACAAAAAGAATAAAAAGAAGAGAATGAAACGAAGATTCGAGAATAAAAAGATTATAGATGAAATTAAAAAAAAAGAGAAAACATGAAAATAAAGATTTAAAAACAGATTAAAGGTAAAATAAAGATGAAACTAAAGATAAAAAAAGATTAAAATACCTCATTTGCAAAAATACGAAAATTTGTTTAATAAAAATAAAAATCCTACTATAAATTATTACTGTATAAATAAATTTAATAAGTATCCTATAGGATATTGTTTAATGCAAGGAACCCTATAAATCTGTCTTTACTTTGTAAATCCTTATAATAAAACTCGATAAAAAAAACAGTTGTTGAAAAACAACAAATCATTCACATCTTTACAAAAAAACCTTACGAAAAATATTTCTTCCTTGCAGAAAATTTAAAACACTTGAAACTCTGCTACATTTTCTTCTGTGATTCAACTTTAACTATCAATTACTTTCTGTATAAAACATAACACTGACTTAGATATCGAAGAACTAAGGTCAAAATTAAATTAATAGACTTTAACTATTGACCTACACCCAGAAAATATTTCGTTACGACAATAAAATTCTTTTTGGAACAAAATTTTAACAGATAGTGAAAAGTAATTTTAAAAAATAATTGAGAACAAAGATAGTAAAAAGTATTAACAAATATAATTAAAAAACAGTCAAAAATGAAATAAATAAAAATAGCCAAATTCGTTCAAAATGAAAGATAAAATCAAATTACTAGAAAAGATAACAAAATTTGTTGGCACAACAAAAAAGAACATTTGATAAAAAAACATTTAATAAAAAAAACGTTTTTAGGGGTACGTTGAAATCGAAATTAAGTGAAAAGAACATTATTGATGAACCAATGATAAACAAAATTTTGTTCAACAAAAAGAATTTTGTTACATAGTAAAATTTGTCGAAACAAATTTTAGTGCAATTCAAACTTACACTAAATTTAAATTGCACACAGTAGTTTGAATAAAAAAAAATTTCGCGTCTCATGCACGTTATCTCAATGATTCTCAATTTCTATTTTCACACTGTACACGGCGAATACTCAACGCTTTATTTTTGCTAAGAGCACGCAATTCAAGTATTTTTAATATATCATATTAAAGTCTATCGAATCAAATTCATTTTAACTCAATTCATTTATTTAAATTTTCGAAGACCTTATTTAGATTTTCTAAGACCTTATTTAAATTTTCTAAGACTTTATTTCAATTTTCTAAGCCTTTATTTCAATTTTCTATAGTTTTATTTAAATCTGAATAGTTAATTGATTTAAAATCTAAATTAATAAATTATCAATGTTTACAAGTCTTTTCAACGTAAATTAATTATTTATAAACAAAGCTTATTTTATCCCATTCAGAATTTTGATCCACGAAAATAAAAATTAGTTGGACGTCATAATTCTAGACAAAATAAAAAACCATTAAATCAAGGATATATTTTGGTTTTAAAAATAAGAAAAAAAATAATTCCACTACTTTTATAATATTATTGTTGCGTGCTCTAAACAAAAAATAGTACACTTTGCAACAGCATATAACTATATTAATATTTTACGATATCATAGAATAATATTACATTTATAATTATTATCTGAGTATCATAGTCTTAATTTCTTTACATCATTATTCAATAACTACCTAATTCAGATACATCAGAACAATACAGTGAAAGAACATTAATGGGGAACCACCTATTAATTTCTTTACCTATTTGTATTAATTTTACACTTTGCATACGATTATACGTTAATCTATTAAAGTTAAGGTTTAATACTTTAACAAAGAGTACCTTATCGATGATTTGCTTCAACAAATCCAACTTAACGCACTGAATAAAAAATAATGTACAACAATTCAGATACGCTATATTGTATTGTAAATCTTTCTCAAAATTACTTTTCAAAAAAGCAATGAAATGGCCAAGATACAATAAATTATTATACAACACACCTGGTAAAAAAAAACCAGCATCAAAATATAAAATATGATTTCGTACAAAAACAAAACATTTCCAAATAACCGGACTTTACACATTCAGGTCCTTTTTCAAAGATTTCACAAAAACAATTTCTAAACGCATGTCGAATTTTTAAAGAAAAATCTAAAAAAAAATTATTTATCTACAAAGTAAAATACAAATTAATTTATTATATACAAAATTGATAAATCAAATAAAAATCATGTGATAAAGATTTTTTCTACAAAAAAGAAGCAAATATTTCTTAGATACAGAAAGGTCCACAAAAATGTATTTTCAAAAATAGTTTGTTATCCAAGGGGAACAAAAAAATAATCAAATGAGACAAAAAGTCAGGCCTGCAAAAAGTGTTTAGACGAAAAATTTCTCTGGACCTGAAAGAGTATAATCCACAGAATGAGAAATTAGTTATATTGTTACTAAACGAATACTAATTAAAAAAAGCATGTAAAATTTCATTGCAATAATTGTCTTGGTCATTGTAAACAGAATTGTATGCAATGCACTCATATAATTCTATATAAGCACTATGGGCCATCTTGTACAATTTATACATAGCTACATAAAATTTAAGACAGGGTCAATAAAAGCGGTTCTCAATTGTACCAACTTCATCATCAAGTAACTGAAGACAAAAGCTCTTGGCCATATTCACAGTGGTAGAGATGGTGCAATTAAAAAATGGGACAAAAACATTCGACGATGAAGATCATGTTAAAGAAATCGGGATAGATTTTTAGGCATATTACACAATATTTACAAGCACAATACTCCATCTTCTCAGTGCCAATTGAAGTCCTGTAACAGCAGAAAACATCAATTAGAATGAGATTGTAAAAACACAATTCAAGATCTAATTCAAAATCTGATTCAAGATCTAATTCAAGATCTGATTCAAGATCTAATTCAAAATCTAATTCAAGATCTAATTCAAGATCTAATTCAAGATCTAGCAATTCAAGATCTAGCAATTCAGGATCTAAAAATTCAAGATCTAATAATTCAAGATCCAACAATTTAAGATCCAAAAGTTCAAGATCTAAAAAATCAAGATCGAATAATTCATGATTAAACAATTTAGGATCTAACGATTCATGTTTAAACAATTCAAGATCGAGCAAGTCAAGATTGAAAAATTCATGATTAAACAAGTCAAGATCGAACAAATCAAGATCGAATAATTCATGATTAAACAATTTAGGATCGAACAATTCATGATTAAACATCAATTCAAGATCAAACAAGTCAAGATCGAAAAATTCATGATTAAACAATTCAAGATCTAACAATTCAAAGTCGACAAATTCATGATTAAACAATTTAGGATCGAACAATTCATGATTAAACAATTTAGGATCAAACAATTCATAATTAAACAATTTAAGATTGAATAAAACATAATTAAATAATTCAAGATTGAATAATAGATTAAAAAATTGATCGATTAAAAATTGAATGATTAACAATGTAGGATCGAACAATTCATGATTGAAGAATTCAAGATCGAACAAATCAAGATCGAATAATTCCAGATTTAACAATTCAATATTGAACAATTAAAGATCTAACAATTAAAGATCTAACAATTCAAGAATGAACAATTAAAGATCTAAAACTTCAAGATCTAATAATTCAAGATCTAACAATTGAAGATCAAATAATTCATGATTAAACAATTCAAGATCGAACAATTTATGATTAAACAATTCAAGATCGAACAATTTATGATTAAACAATTCAAAATTGCACAAATCAAGATTTAATCAAGATTCAACAATTCAAAATAGAACAAATCAAGTTTAATCAAGATTAAATAATTCAAAATTGAACAAATCAACATTTAATCAAGATTAAACAATCCAAGATTAAATAATCCTTTATTCAAACAATCCAATATCAAACAATATAAAATTATACAAATATAAATCAATACAAGAATATAAAATAATTGAGGATTATAAATATAAAATAATTGAAGATCATACAATAACTGAAGATTATAAATATAAAATAACACAGCGTCATTAGTTACAATTTACTGATTAAAAAAATGATCAATTAGTCAAAGTTTGCGAATTAAAATTCAATCACCAAAACATGTTTTATTTACAATAAGTGTACAAGAGTGATTTATACAAAGTGTTATTTAAATGTTCAATCACCTTTAACACCTAGATTAAGAACAAAAGGGTTTTAGTACCAATAAACGTATCTCAATGTTTAGGAGGGAAATGAATTCACAGAGAAAGATTCGTAAAAAAATTGTAAAAGAAATTGTAAAAAAAAATCTATAAAAAATAGTTTAAAAAATATTTTAAAAATGTAAAACAAAATATAAACAAATGGTAAAAGATTGTAAAAATAAAAAATTATAAAAAATAAAAAATTGTAAAAAATAAAAAATTGTAAAGAATAAAAAATTGTAAAAAATAAACAATTGTAAAAATAAAAAATTGTAAAAAATAAACAATTGTAAAAATAAACAATTGTAAAAATAAAAAATTGCAAAAAATAAAAAATTGTAAAAGATAAAAAATTGTAAAGAAAAACTATAAAAAAAAATGCTGTATAAAAAACTATAAAAAATGATAAAAAATTATTTAAAAACTGGTAAAAAAATGTAAAGAATTGTAAAGAAAAATGGTAAAAGGTTTGAAAAAGGAAATGGACAGATACCTAGTTCCCTCACAGAGCACCAAAGGGGTCGAGTTGAACTGCATTGTTTTGAGGTTGAGCAGTTGATTGAGGAGTTTGTTGTTGAAGAGGAGCACCCATAACTGGGTTCGCTCCCATCATCATAGGAGCTGCTCCTCCTGCAACCATCATTCCGCTCCCCGCGGCAGGGGCACCAGGAATTGCACCCATCATTGGTCTCATACCCTGCATGCCCACGGGCATTCCTTGCATACCCTAGAGAAACCAAAGACCAGCAAACTATAAAATCTATTTGCAAAAGTTTTCCATTTCACGGCCCTTGTCTTCTTCAAAAATGATTTTCCTTTCAATCATAAAAAATCAGAGGACATGTCATGTCCCATTCAGAGCACATGTCTTGTCCCATTCAGAGGACATGCATGTAATTCGGTTAAAAATCTCATTCTCATCCTATGAGAATTTTCGTTTTTTGTTTGTTTTAAACAAATTTTTGTTTTAAAATTTCATATCCTAGGTAACAATTAATATTCATTTAAACGAATTATTAAGATGGTATTATAATTATCGTACATTCTACTAACGTAAACTAGTTACATAAAAAATTAATTAGAAAATCAATTGCTAAATGCTGGAAAATGATCTTTCAGGGAAAATGCAAAAGCAATGCTTTGATCGAGGTTCAGTTAGCCAACAAAGGTGTAAGTAAAAAAATGTCTATTTTTCAGTAAATTTCTACTGTGCAATTGAATACCTTTCTCCAATGATCGCTAAGTCCAGAAATTTCCACTTTTCCAAAATAATTGCTGAATAATAATCGAGATTGTGAAGCGAAGAGAAACATAAAAACTGCGACAATATTTTCGGCAGGATAATCAAGAATAGAACAATAATTTAGGGACAAATAAATCCAGTTCCACAAAATTAATTTTTGACAAATGAATTCAGTTTCCCAAAATTAATTTGCAGCCAAATGAATATAGTTTTACGAAACTAATTTTGATATAATCATATAATTAAAATAATGTAATACAATTTTGATACTGCAATTATTCAATTTCAGATTATTTGAGAATAATTTTGAAAATTTGGAAATTAGTATTATTACAAATCACCTATTTGAAACAATAAAACATGAATGATGTCATGTATTGTAATTGTAATTATGAAGTGACGAGTGCACGTTGGGAAAATAAGTTAGTACTTGAGTGAACTGTACACTAATTAATAAGATATTTAATAGATTAAATCAATGCGTGTTATTGTAAAATAAGTAAAAATGTTTCGTTAAAAAAAATACTTTCAGTGCAATAAAAACTCACCAATGATGCGGGTTGAGAAGGGTATCCTATAGTGGTAGTTGGAGGAAGTTGCATCATTCCTTGTCCCTGTAACATCCAGTAACATGCCAAATGCCATGCATGCATCACAAAACTAAAACTGCCATTTTTAGGAAGAATGGAGTGTAATTTAAACTGAGCCCCGGCTTTTTTAACATGAGTATTTAATTCTTCCTAAAGCTACTTTTTCAAATTAAAAGTGTATGGTGTTCTAATCTTATAAATTTATATAATATTAATTAATAAATAATTTAATAAATTGAAATTACGGTGAAATGAATTTTAAACAATTAATGTAACAAAAGCGAAAAAATTTGCTAATATGTCTGCTAATGTTATATTTTCTAATGATATATTTTCAAATAGTTTATTCGCTGATATTATCTAAGTGTTTTTACTAATATTACGTTTTCTAAGTGTTTTTGCTAATAATCCATTTTCTAATACTGGATTCACTAATATTAACATTTCTAATAGTGCGTTTGCTAATATGTTTGTTAATTTTATATTTGCTGATACATATATTTACTGAAATATTTGTTACATATTTGCTAATAATTTACTAATATGTTTGCTTTACTAATATATTTGCAAATTTACTAATATATTTGCTAATTTACTGATATATTTGCAAATTTACTAATATATTTGCTAACATATTTACTAACATATTTGCTAAAATTGACTAATAATTTGCTAATGTAACTATTAAATTACTATCAAACCGTGTGACTAATAAATTTCGAGTTTCACCAAAAATACGTGTCATTAACCACCAAAGGGAAATCGATTTAGTGATGGCATGTAAGCATTTAAAGACCATTCGTGAAAGCTAATTAAAATTTACATTTAAAAATAATCATGCTGAAATGAGGGATGTGTTTAATCGCAAAAAAATGATCATTTACCATGGGACGATAACCAGCCCCTGTCGTAGCTGCCATTGGTTGTGGTGTCCACCCAGCCTGACCTGCTTTAGCAGTATTTTTCGGAGAGTTCCACTGCATTCCTCTGATGAAGACACGATTAATTAATTTTTTATTTCCATTAAAATACACTGAAAATACTAATTTCATATATTTTTATTTTTATATATCTTTATACGTAAATATAAATTTATATGTATATATCTTTATATATATTTTTATACATTTTTACATATCTTTATTTACATTATCTTATATTATTATATTATCTTACTAATAAACATCCTATATTATCTTACTTTACTTGCTGCTGTGCACTTTTATTCATAGAGAGATTTTCCGCAAGACTGGCAAGACTACTGTCCAAATCTCCGGTTAAAACTTTTCCACTTGCTGCTGCATTTGGTTGCTGGCCAGCTAAAAATCATTTAATCTCGTATTAATTATTAGATGGGAATATTAAAATGTACTTTAGAATCTAATTCACATTTAGACCTAAACGGGTTTACATTAGCCAGGCTCAAATGAAAGCTTGATAATAAAAAAACAGGAAATAATTCGAAAAAAAAAGAATACACATTTCTGTACGATGTCAGGTCGCGTACAGTTTCGAACTACTTTTTACACAAAAACTACTTTTTACAACAGACACTTAATTAGAAGCGCTTTCTGTACTGTTTGTTTATTTATTTTAAACTAATGATCAATTATCTATTCTAAAATACCGACTAATCGACTATTCTATTAATTTTGAAACTACTTCGCTATTGATTAATTCAAACTACTTATCAATTACTTAATTCAAACTGTTTCTCAATTACCTAATTCAAATTATTTTTCAATCACTTAATTCAAACTGTTTTTCAAATACTTAATTCAAAATATTTTTCAACTACTTAGTTTAAACTATGTTTCAATTATTTGATTCAAACTATTTTTCAATTAATGAATTCAAACTATTTTTCAATTAATTCAAACTATTTTTCAACTACTTAATTCAAACTATTTTTCAAATAATCAATTCAAAGTATTTTTCAATTACTCAATTCAAACTATTTTTCAACTACTTAATTCAAACTATTTTTCAAATAATCAATTTAAACTATTTTTCAATTACTCAATTCAAACTATTTTTCAATTAACCATTTCAAAATATTTTTCAATTACTTAGTTCGAACTATTTTTCAATTATTTAATTCAAACTATTTTCAATTACTTGATTCAAACTGCTTCTCAATTAGATACTTAATTCAAACTTTTTATAAATTACTTAATTTAAACTTCATATGAGTTATTTCATTTGAATATTTCTTATCAATTTCTTATTCTAAACTACTGATTAATCGCTCTTCTAAACTACTGAACAACTGCATAATCTACTTTTATAACTAGAATGCTATACATTCAAAATTTAAATAAATATTATTAACAACATTCAAACAGTGTTATGAAAATATAAAAGTGTAAATAAAAAAAATATGAAAATTTGAACAAACACTGTTATTAAAATCTAAACAAACATCAAAAATACATAATTTTCAAAATTCAAAAGAACATGACCAAGACTATAAACATGGTCTTTTGGAAACCAATATTACACATACCGATTTTCTCTAAAGAAATTAAGCATAAATTTCAAATTCTACAGATCAAGTGCATTGGAGATAACGAAGCTACAAAATCAAAATGATCGCAAAGGTGCAAATCGACGAGAAACACAAGCACTAGATTCGCAATTAAAGATCCCAGGAATCTTCTAAAACTAAACGAGCAGCAGTTGCATTTAGGAATAACAACCTGCTTTTTACACTTATTTTTACACTCTTAACACTTATATTTTTTACAAAAAGTTTTAGTTGAATTAATTTCAACTATTTCGAATTTTCTATTTCGAAGCAGCCACTGATTCCAAAAATATCTTTAATCAGCGCTGTTTATAATCTCGATCCAGCAAGTTTTCAGATACCAACATTTCTAGAATTTTCAACCCACGAATTTTGTACACCTTCGTGTAGAAATAACACAATTGTTGACAAATAATTAATCTAATTATCTTTAAATTATCTTATCTAATAATTATCTTTTAAATTCAATATTTTAGTAGCATTTTATATGTTCAAAGTTTCATTAACGGTTTTACATTCTCATCAATAATGAGAGTGTATTTTTATATTAAATGTTTCATCAATGTTTTTTTATACTCAATGTTTCATTACGTTCAATCTTTCTCTACGTAATCAATATCGCCGTTACTTTTAGTTATTTCCTTCTTAATGATTTGCAAATTTGTCTTCTTTAAATAAAGAATAAATAATTCGTCTTATTTAAATAAAGAATAATAATTCGTCTTATTTAAATAAAGAATAATAATTCGTCTTATTTAAATAAAGAATAATAATTTATTTAAATAAAGAATAATAATTCGTCTTATTTAAATAAAGAATAATAATTAGTCTTATTTAAATAAAGAATAATTCGTCTTTTTTAAACGACGTTGCTTATGTCGCTATTTCCACAAATAAACAGTCAAAAATAAATAAAAGCTTCAATTCAGTCTTTCCGTCGCATTTTCATAAACAGGAAAAATTAACAAAAGCGACAAGTCATTTTTCGTAGGGCAGAGCTCTAATAGTAAAAGTTGACTAAAGATATTTTAGAACCAGAGGCTGGCAACTTCAAGTAAAGGCAAAAAGAAGGTATTGAAGAAAAGTAAAAAGAAAAGTGAAGAAAAAGTAAAAAAGAAAAGTGAAGAAAAAGTAAAAAAAAAGTGAAGAAAAAGTAAAAAAGAAAATTGAAGAAAAAGTAAATAAATGACAAGCAGGTTGCGATTCGGAAAAAGAAGCAGCAGACACGGACAAGACAAGCAAGAGTGCGTGCATGCAAAAGCGTGATTTTGATAGTCCCTTCACCTGACATGGGCTGCTTTGACGGGGAGCCGTATCCCACAGGAACTTGGGTTTGGGAAGGTGGTACTCCGTACCCAACCATGGGCGCACCTGCCATCATAGGCTGTCCAGCGCCCCCCATACTACCTCCCATGTCAAACATGGCAAAGCCCTGCTGAACAGGTTGCTGCGCTTGTTGAACAGGAGGGACCTGTTGGGCAATGGGAGCTGGACGAGACGGAGACCCACCCAGTGCCATACGAATACTGTCGTTCAAGTCGTCGAATGCACTTTTACTTTGGGCTGCGGTAGCTGTCGCTGTAGCTGAAGCTGGCCTACCAGGTGATGCCCCGCCAACTGCCGGAGACATTGCACGTGGTGTACCATTAGCAGCTGACGCGGGAGGCGGTGGTCTGGGAGGCGGCGTGGCAGTGGACTTGCCAGAGGTAAGAGACGTCGTGGACATTGCTCCCGGTGTTGCACCAGTAGCAACGTCCCCGTCGCTCCCGTCCGAGGCCTTGAGCATTGCTGAGTCGCTTCCAAAGAGATCTGCCTGGCCGCCAGCACTGAATAGGTCTCCACCTTGCGGCTGAATTTCACCGCTGCCAGGAGCGGCAGTTGCACCTTGGTCAAACATGCCAAGAGCTGCTGCGTTCGTGGCTTGAGGACCGGAAGCAGGAAAGTCGGACATGAAGGGATTAGGTACGGCTGTTCCAGAGACAGCAGCTTGCATAAAAAGTGACCAAGATGCACGATTAGTCTCAAATCAGTCAGGTAAAAGAAGCAAAAGTCGTTATGCAATATTATGCAGTTTCGTTCTTCAAGTGGAACATTTCAATAAACGTGTGCTAATAAACAATGTATCCTCTTTTAACTAAATCTTTTCTAAATATCCACACAATCTTTTATCACTAATTTTACGCTCTTTAGTACTAGTCAATTTATCATTAAATCAATCGTTCTGCTTTTGGTTATTAACAAAATGTGCATCTTCTTTTATCAAAGTTATTCAACATACAATTATTTCTTTTTCAGAAAGAGAGAAACGATTATTTGAATAAAGAAAGAAATACCAAAAAGGAGAACAAAATGAAATAACAAAAAGAAAAACAAAAGGAAAAACAAAAGGAACAACAAAAGGAGAAACAAAAGAAAAGGGAAAAACAAAAGAAAAGGGAAAAACAAAAGGAACAACAAAAGGAAAACCAAAAGGAAAAACAAAAGGAACAACAAAAGGAAAACCAAAAGGAAAAACAAAAGGAACAACAAAAGGAAAACCAAAAGGAAAAACAAAAGGAAAAACAAAAGAAAAAACAAAAGACAAAGAAAGAAACCTAAGAACCAAAATCATTTCTCTAATTGCATAAAATTAACTAAAAAACGTAATACATTAAAACCTAAAATTGCCAAATTTGTATAAAATGATACATAATCGAATACCACAGAAAATAAAAAATGTTAAACTAAATCCAAAACAAATTTTTAAAATCAAACGTCAAACAGAAGGAAGAGAAAATTAAATAAAAAGTGCTACCAAAAAGTAGTTGATTAGAATTATAAAAAAGGTTAAATAGAACTAGAAATAGAAATGTTAAATAGAAAGTTAATTACGGCAACATAAAACTTAAACAACTTGTCTATTTTAAACGTTATTTATTAGCAACATCTAACGTTCGTTACGCCTTTATCAATCGATCAAATTTATTCAGATTTACAAATTGAATCTACTTTGTAACTAATATGCAATCAACGTTTATCGATTGAAAAGTCATTAAAGAAACAACTAAATAACTGAAAGTGCATGAAATACTGTTCAAAACTAAAAATCCAGTTTGATGAGTCAGATGGTAAAGGTAAATAAAATTTGCGATGATTAAAATTCAAAATGTGTGCAGACTTTAAGGATATTGGACCCACTGGTACGATTTTCAAACTTGAAAAGTTACTTACAAGAGTAGAAGAATATAAATGAAGCGATACCCAGACAACAAAAATAAAGAAAACAGGACGAAACAATATAATATCAAATCGAAAAGAAACAGAAACAAAAACAAGTAGAAATAGAAAAAAAACCAAAACAAAAATAAAGTGAAATAAAAAGAAACGCAAGAAAAATAATCACAAAAATAAAAAATTCTCTTAAATTCTGCTCGTTAAATAAAATAAAAAAATCTTCAATGCGCCAAAATGTAAATAAAAATGAACCAAATTTCCCCTCCTCTGATAACCACTTTCAATTCAAAAACCATATCCATGAATCGAACACCCTTAAAGTAAATATCAAAAATTTCCATTTTAAAAAATGCAGTGATGCTAATGACAATATTGTAAAATTGCAGAGAAATGAAAGATGATTTTATTCTAGTAATGACTTGAGAGACCTTTACCTCATCTGTTTGGAAAAATAGTTTGTATAGTAAAAAGTAGAGTCCAGATTTTTCTTCCATTATTAAAGGTAAAAGACATTTTAAACTTACCCGATTGTTGATCTTGACTTCCGAATACAGACGAAAAGTTGTTATCTGTAACAAAGTTATTAGATGGTGGTAGTGCGGCGGTGAAACCTACAAAAACAGAAAATAAAAAAGCGTGCATAAAATAAAAATAAGAAAAAAATAATAATTGCAAAATTAAAAGAAGAAAATAACCAACAAGAAATTTGATTTATTTACCATTACCGTTGCTCATCCACATATTATTTTGTACCGGAGCAGGTTGTGCGGCAGGTGCGCCGAACATGTCCGCAAATGGATTCCCTGCTAATTGCAGAAGATCATCTGACGCCTTCTGTGCCTGAAAATAAAATATAAAATAAACAATGCTTCCCTATTTGGAAGCAAAAATAAAATAAGATCATAAAATCATTTAATATTATACTAAATTCTTTTATTAAACTGAAGCCGATTCGGACTCGAAACTTCAGACGATGATATCCAATCTTTTTGTTACGAAACAATTTTTTTATCTTATATTTTATATCTTGTATTTTATATCTTGTATTTATCAATAAAAATTGATATTATTTTTAAGAAACTTAACGAAACTTTGAAGCCAAAGATCAGTTTGTATCGGTGATTTCAAATTGTTTTGAAAATTTGAATCGTATGTGTTCGAAACCTTTTTTTGCGTGTTTTGAAAAACGTTGTACACATTTTTTAATTTTTGTTAGACGCAAAATTCCGTACCATATCAGCAGCTGGTCCTGCAGCAAATAAGTCTACGATTGGTTGACTGGCATTATTTGTAGGCGAGCTGAGGAATGGATTCGTACTTGGTCCACCAGAAGGAGACTGGACTTTAGCCTAAAATTAAAGGTCTATTTATTACAAAATTTGTTGCAAAATTTTACAAAATTTTGAAAAAAATAACGGAAATCTTTATTTTATTTAATACATTTATATTATTTTGCGCACATTTTGCATTTCTCAAGATGAAATTTTACAAAATATGAAAAACTAGAAAAAAGCAACGAGAATAAAAAATAAAAACTCCTGGATGATAAACCAAGAAGGCATTTTCTTACAAAAAAAAAATACCCAAAAATTAATTTTGATAATAAATCAAATGAAAAGAAAAATGAAGAGTAGAAGAAAAAGAAAGCGAACCTTGTACTGATTCATGGCTGCTTCTTCCTCAGCTAGAGCTTGTTGTCTCAAAGCTTCATCTATGTGACCGTTTCCAGTGTGTTCCAGACGTTGATTACTGGCAGCAGTTCCAAATGCCGTACTGGTGGAAGATAGGGCGGACACTCCCGACTTTACATTCGTTCTATTGCTGCTTGGGCAATTATAGGGTGACGGGTTTCTCGATCGAATGGGATTTAGGAAGAGGGTAATTATGATTGTTTCAATGTCGAGAAATGGTGGAAGGATTCAAAGGGACGTTTGATAATTGAAAATAAAGGAGAGAAAAACAAAAAAACAAAGAAGTAGTGTAATACATGTATATGCAAGAAATATGTCAAAACTAAAATTATGTTACGTGTGCTTGTAAGTTTTATGAAATTCCAACAGTGACGCATAATTTGAATCTTTTCAACAGTGCCAAAAAGCAATTTCCATACTTTTCTCAAATTTATTTAATTTTCAAGTTTTAACTATAATAAATTCATTTATTTATTTTTAATACGTTTTTCTACTTTTTAAATTACTTTATTTTTTACTTTTTTACTTACTTTACTTTTTACTTTTTTACTTTTTTACTTTACTTTTTACTTTTTTACTTACTTTACTTTTTACTTTTTTACTTACTTTACCTTCTACTTTTTTTCTTACTTTACTTTTTACTTTTTTACTGACTTTACTTTTTACTTTCTTACTTACTTTACTTTTTACTTTTTTGAATCATTTTACTTTCCATTTTCAAATATTATACTTTCTATTACCATAGAATTAAACATATAAAACTCACGTTCATCCATTTCTTGAACCAGAAAATTAAATTAATTACTTAATTAAATTAAATTCTAGAAATGAAATGACGAGTAAATATGACAATACTTTCTCAATCGAGATGAGACTCTACAAATATACAAATAACGAACAAATCAAGACAACAAATATAATAAATCAACAAACAAGAAACGTAAAAACAATGCTTCCCTGTCAGGAAGCAAAAGATTAAAAACGCATTTTTCATAACCAAAAAGAATCACAAAAAGAGGCAGAAGATCAGTTCAAACTCAAATAGAATAAAAAATGATTTTGAAAATAAAAGAAAAATGATTTTTACTATTTTGAAAATTTACTCGCGAAGAAAAGAAGATGGAAGATCTCTTTTCCAGTTTTCTCTGATTGTTTTGAAATTCTTTTTTAGCTTTAGTGTTTTAATGATGGAAGGGAGAATGGGAGGTCTCCTTTTATCTCGTTTAATGATTCTTTTGATATTCTCTTTCGAGATCTTTTCTTTTTGAGATTTATTTTGCACATCGTTCTATCATGAGTCACTGTCTGTACATTAGCGCTTAAAAAAGTTTGTTTCTAAAATAATAATGTAAGTGATAAAATGCATATTAAAACTATTCTGAATTCTATCTGAAATAAAACCTACTAATTAAAATTCAAAAAATACTATTTCTTTTAATAGATAGCAGATACAAAACTTTGAATTTTAAACTATCAATTAAAAAGTCTTTCAACCTAATCAGACTACTTTCAAACAGGATATTAATTTAAAAAAAAAGAAAATTCTCAACTATTTTTTTAAAGAAATACTTGACTAATTTTTTAACAAGAAGTTTAATTAATTTTTTTCCTTTAACAAAAATCCGAACTATTTTTTTCACAAAGTTTCTAAATATTTTCTCGTCAAAGTTTCTGAATATTTGTTTGACAAAATTTTAAACTATTTATTTATTAAAGTAACGAACTATAAAAATTGCGAATTATTAAAGATACAAACTATTAAAGTTACGAACTGTTAAAGTTACGAACTGTTAAAGTTAAGAACTGTTAAAGTTAAGAACTGTTAAAGTTACGAACTATTAAAGATCGTAACTATTTTTTAACATTTTCCATGTGATTAGAAGAGAATACAAATTTTAGCGCTAATGTATGCATCACAAATTGTATTTACAACACGAACCAATGAAATGGATACTAGTGTTTTCAAATTGCAAACTACTTTGGTGACAGATCACTTTTCACAAAACAATTTTATCAGATAGAATTTTGAATTACTAAAGCTTCAAGCACACTTCAGGCGAATTGTCGAAAGCAAAAGTAACTTTTTACAAATATTTATAATTACACAGTTATGTAAAAAGTATTAAGCTTTACACATTTACAATAAAAACTGTAACACTTTTGTTTAATTACAAAAACATGCGTCAGCGAGATTGTGCGGTTAGAAAACTAATGACAAGTGTGTGAGTAAAGTAAGAATTCATTTCTAAAAATAAAAAAGAATTGACTTTAAAAATATGTAAGAAATTATTTTCAAAATATGTGAGAATTTTAAGAATGCACAAGAATTTATTTCAAAAATGCGAACAAATTCATTTACAAAAATGCGAATAAATTTATTTACAAAAATGCAAACAAATTCATTTACAAAGATACAAACAAATTCATTTACAAAAATGCAAAAGAATGCATTTGCAAGATGCGAATTGATTTCTTTGTAGGAAAAATGCATTTTTTGAAGTGAGTAAAAAATTATTGAAAATAATGCAAACGTCCTGATTGAAAAAATACTGTGCTTTCGTGAAATACATAAAAAGCGTAGTTCCAATTTTTATTGTAATCAAAAATATATTTTTTTATTGTAATCTAGAATATTTTTAATAAAGAATGTGTCTTAATAGATTCTAAAGATTATAAAATTAAATAAAATATTAGAGGGAGTGTTTTAAAGGAACTACAACAGGCGTGCACTTTTGATCAAATTACTGTTTAGACCAATTTTTATCAAACCTTCAATTTACATAAAATTATTATTTTCACTTGTGGGTACAAAATCGATAGATTCTGTATTTTATTTCAATATCATTTCAATATTATCGTTTAATGAATCTTTTAATTAAATAATATAAAATTTTTATTTTATTTTGATATAATTTTATAAATTTTTAATTTAATTAAAAATTAAAAATTTTTTTAACTGTAACTCCAAAACTAAACTCCAAAAGGAAAGGTATAACAATTTTTAAAAGTGTATTAAAGACACAAAGGACATACACACACAAGCGTAAAGAACAATTTATAAAATATGAACCCAAGGTTCGAAGAAATCAAACAAAAATTCTTCTACGTGATTCTTCAATTAAAGAATCAAATACTTCATTAAATGCACATTGGCAAAATTAATGACATACCAGAATCAAACCAGACAGTGTGAAAGTATTAATCCTAAAATGGCTAAAAATTTATTACAATAAATTAAAATATTGGTAAAAATATATAAAAAAAGTTCAAAAATATATTAGATATAAAAAATGTATGATATAGAACAAATTTATGAAACATAAAAACAAAAATCTGAAATATGTAAACATCTTTTTATTTTAAAATGAGATAAATGAACTTTTGTTTTTCTGTGCATGAGTGTTATTTGTGTACTATATAATTTTGAAAAGGTTAATGAAGGTACATGAATGAGGAAGGATTATTAACTTATAAATACTCCCGTCACAAAGGTATTAGTAATTTATGGGTTAGGACAAAAATAGTTAGAAGCACAGTGGGAATAATTGATAATTAATTTAAACTAATGGAATGAATGTTCCATTGAAACGAAATGAATATTCCATTGAAATGGAATGCAATTTTTTAAGGCAAGTTAAAAAGCATAAAACTTTAATTATTGTAATGAAATCGAAATAGCGGAAGTTGTACAATAAATTATCTTTATTCCCACTGCAATGGTCTTAAAAATTACAATAAATTTTATAATTAAACACAATGTACCTTGCTGATTGTGTCGGTGTGTTAGCAGCTGAACCTTTTTTTCCTTCAAGGGCTGCGAGATGTTGTTCTAAGGCATCCAATAAACTGCTTGGAGCCTAAAAAAATGTTCTCAGTAAAGTATCTTTATTTTAAATTTTATATACCAGTACAAATTTCATTTAAAAAAAGAAATTGATACAAGAAACGAAATTTAACTAAATTTCAAATTTAAATAAAATTAAGTACAACTATATTAAATTATAAATATTACTTTATTAAATTATAAATATTAATTTATTAAATTATAAATATTAATTTATTAAATCATAAATAACTATACAGGTTTACATGGAACTAAATTAAATTAAAAAACAACTAACATCCTAAAAGTAAATTATATAATATACATAGTATCTCAACATAAATAAAAAGAGAATTAAAAAGGTTGTTTCACAAAAATGGCAAAAAACATTAGCTCTTAGTAAACTGAATTACGAATTAAAATAAATACAAGTTTTTAAAATAATATTAAACTAACTCTTCCGATATTACTCAGGAAAATAACCTAGACTGCAATTTAGCGTAAAAAATTAAACTAAAATAAAGCAAGAAAAACAGAACTTCCTTTATGAGGAAGCAAATACAAATAGAATAAAATCAAAATGATAAATATGAAAGGCTCTGAAATGAATCCAAGCAAAACGATTTTTGTGATTTTCAAATAAATTAATTTAAAACGACTTTACCTCAGACTATCATTCAATAATTTTCATAAAAGAAAAAGTTTGGTTAGATCTAGTTTAATTTCACACAAAATATTGACAAAATTGGTATCAATTAAACACAATAATTACCTTTGTTAGGTCTGGAATGTCACCTTTGTCGATTCCCACATTCTAAAAAGTAAAATAAAATGAATAAAATTGATACATAATTTGCTTCAAAAAAAAAAAATAAAATAAAAAAAAATAAATAAATTATTCTTACTTCTGCTACTTTAAGGAATTCCCCAACTCGATCCATCCTAATTAGGAATTTTTTGTACAAATCTAACGCGTCTCTGCATTGCTTCTTATTCATATCAAAGTATTTTTCTGAAACATAAAACGAATATTATTTAATTCGTGCAAATATATTTTTCATGAGTGCAAATATATTTTTCATGAGTACAAATATTCCAATTCGTAAAAATATATTTTCGATTCGTGCAAATATTTTTGATTCGTTCAATTATAATTTTAATACACACAAAAACATTTTTTTATTCTTTCAAATATTGCTTCCTCAAGAGGAAGCTTTATTTTTTTCTACATCTAATATTTAATACTCAATATGTTTTATTCGTTCAAATATCTTCAAATTCTTACGAATATTTACTGAATTCATGTGAGTATTCATTGAATTCAAATATTTAAGTCTAAATATTTTTACACAAATTGATGCTTAAAAATTAATTACCTAAAAGGTTGATGATTCCATCATTATAACCAGCAAAGAGACGAATAAGATCTCGAAAAAGAAGCATAAAGGCCATATTTATAACTCCATTCGTAAGATCGTTAGATGTGCAGTCAAATTCTAATAATGCATCGAGCTGTGATTGCAATGCTGGCAACGTTTTAAGCAGCTTCTCTGCATTCATTGTGCGTAGTGTTCCATCTTCCTTCCTATAAGTTATTTTTTATTCTACTATAATTAAGTAACAAACAAGATTTGCTAGAAATGAGTTAGATTAAAAATGGAACAAAAATAATATTTTAGGTTCTAATCAACAAAAATAAGAAAGAAATTTATAATGTTTTACTACCTTTATAGAAATATCGAAAATAAAAATTTTCAAAACACCATAAACGAACAAAATTAAAACTATAATAACGTTTAACTATAATACGTTTTTAAGATCCTTACCCTCTTTTAACTTTACAGAAATCAAAAGCTACTGTTCTATAGGATAGGGCCTTCTCATTAAGGTATTTGGCGTATCTTCTGATGAATGGTGACATGTCATATCCTAAAAATAAAAAAAAATAATGTAATACAATAAAGTTTTGAACAAGGACAATTTTTTAAATTAAGATCAATAATAAATTGTTATAAATAATATAGTTATAAATAATATAGTTATAAATAATATAGTTATAAATAATATAGTTATAAATAATAATATCGAATACTATCACTCGGTAATTTTCATAAATAAAAGTAAAAAATTATCAATCTTGAACTGACTCGGGAAGATTGATAATTTGTTACTTTTATTTATAGTTGTAAATAATATAAATAATATAAAATAATATAAATAAATAATAGTAAATATATATAAAAAAAACAATACTTCCCTATGAGGAAGCAATAAATAAGTTACTAAATAATAAAATAAAGATACTAACTTATTTTAATTTTATTTATCACAAGAACTTATTTAAAATTTAACAACACATAAACAAAACTTTAATAAAAAGATAAAATACATTTTAATGAAATTGTCAATTAAAAAAAATTAAATTGTCTTTAAATTTCGCAATACTTGTAAAAACTTGTAATCACTCTTCTTAACTTTGTACGTAATATTTCAATAAAAACAAATTTATCATCAGCTTATTAAACTTTAATCGTGAATCGCAAGTCATAAAAACTGTTTGTTGTAAAACGGATATAGATTAATTAATTTTGGGCTTCTGATGAATAATGGAAAACTTATAATGTCAATTTATTTTTACCCTCAAGATAATTCTGCACCAAATGAAGAAAAAATAATGTTTCTAAAGTTCAGAACGTTCTATTGAACGAACCGTTTTCTTTTCATTTCAATTTTTTTGAAAATATACTTTTGTATTGAAAATGGACAATTGCTTTCAAACAATAATAACATAAACGTTAATAATTGTTGTGTAAAATAATATTTTAGGACAAATCTGAATTTTTGAAAATTATAACAAAATACAAATAACGAAATACTTTCGTCCATTTGAACGTTCGGAAATTCTTTTGCTTGAAAAAATACAGAAGATAAATTGTTCTAATTATTGTAGCTATTCGTTATTATTAATATTATTCATTATTATTATTATTGTTATTATTACTATTGTTATTATTATTATTATTGTTATTATTACTATTGTTATTATTATTATTATAATTATTATTATTATTATTATTCATTATTGTAGTGAAAATATTAATTTTAGTGGAATTATTAATTGTATATTAAAATTATGAACTGTGATGAAATGATCAGCGCTTAATCAAACTGAATTAATTTTATGCGAAAACTTCAATGATAATCAAGTTAATAATGATTACGAATTATTAATTAAGAATGTTGACTTAAAATAAACAAATATCATGCCAACTTACCCACTCTCGCTCCAGCTGCTTCCAAATACAGAAAATTATTCCATGTTAGTAAATCAAAAAGATCCAAAAACATGGAAAAGAGAAATAGGATTTTGTGACAAATGATCAGTTAGTTAGTTAGTTAGTTACTTAGTTACTTAGTTAGTTAGTTAGCAGGAAAGGAGAAAAATTAAATAAATAAACAAAATTGAAAATTATTTGGAGATGGCAAATGAATAAAAATAATAAAAATAATAAAAAATTAGAATAATTTTCAAAAATTTCATGCAGTTAGCAATCAACTTTTTCAAAAATTAAATAGTTAATCACAAGGAAAAGTAATTAATTAGAAAATTGAACATTTAAAAAGCGACCCAAATAAAAATGAGTTAGAAATTTGTTTAAAAGCAAGTTTCTCTTGCACTTAAAAATAAAAAAGCCGAGTTTTGTCAAGAGCTAAGGATAGAGTAGCTGTAATAAAAAGTAATGTGAAAGAATAGCAGCTATTTCACTTGATTATGAAGTTTTGAGTTTGCCGAGACTATTTGCAAGTTACTGCACTCCTAATATATTCACCTTGTACACCGCTCTTGTCGAGGAAATTACTAAGCTGAAACGTACTGTTGCTGGAAGCCAGGTACTGTGTGAACCTCTATAACAAGGTTGAAAAAATGTCTTTAATTTTTCATCTCATTATTCCATAAATAAAAAAAGTAGAAACCAAAAGAATTATTCATTTCAAAACCATTATTCATCTTATTCAACAAAAATTCAAGAAATAAAAAACAATCACAAAAAGGAATTTATTTATTTACATCTACTATTTTAATTAATTAATTTATTTATTTGGATACACATTTCCAGCAGACAAAAATGATATAGAAAAAATTCAAAATTTCGAGTAGGCACTAATTCAAACAATCAAAATGATTGCCGACAATCACTTGCATTTTCTGAGACTGAAAATTTAAATTTAGATGATTTACATTCATGAGATCAAAAGTGCATCAGTAAATGTTATTTTTAAAAGAATGAATATGCAGAAATGATTTTAAACACAAATTCCCTGACCTAGGAATGTCGAATTAAAATAGACAAGTTCCAGTGAAGAAAAGATAAGACTTTTTTTTAAAACAAAAGTATATCAGTAGTTAAATAATTCAATAATTTCAAAATTTTGAAACATTAAACAGAGCAACAGATGTCTAGAGAAGATATTCTTATCTCTAGTATGTTTTTCTGTTTATGACAACTGTTAAATAATAAATTCATTATTAAACGATAATTTTATGAATAATTTACTTTTTTGAATCGAGCTTTATCTTTATACTTAAAAATTATCTCTTTTATATCATTTTTAAGTTCTTTTTTTAAAAAATTCTCTTTCATACAATTTTTAGCCTCTTTATTTACAATCTTCCCATACAATTTTCAACTTTTGTATTTAAAAATAATTTATCCTTCCATGTAATTTTTATCTTTTTTATTTAAAAATTACCCTTCATATAATTTTTATTTATCTAAACATTACTTCAATATAATTTTTCACACTTTTAATTTACAATTTATCTGCTGTAATTACTATTTATAAATTTTTATATTTAAAAAATCTAATTAATATTTATTTATTTATCTAATTAATATTTATCTCATTTGTTAAAAACGTATCGTTTTTGCTTCCTCATAGGGAAGCATTGTTTAAATTTGTTTTTAGAACTTTTTCTAATAAAAATGTATCTTTTTATGAAAATCTCACGGCATTTATTTAAAAATAGAATCAATGTTAGTGAATAAAATTGATATTTTAAAAACACGGGATGTCTTTATGAATAAATAAAAAATGTCATTGTTGGAGTTTACAAGAATAGTTTCGTCTGATTAGAGTTTGGTCCAGTGTCAAGTTGAACTGTCTAGAGACTCCGAAGTGTTTTAGATTCATGGTTTAAATTTATCTCACAATGACCTTAAGTCACACCAATCCAAATAAAAATATACACGGAAGCCGCTACTTCGAGTAACAAAAAATCCTTTCACTTAACCATAAAAAAATATTTTCTACCATTAAAGGGAACACAACTAAAATTAGAAAATCTCTATTTTTAAGACACATTCAAAATTTCTAGAATATAGAGAATAATCTTTTTGTACAAAATAATTTCTTAAACCCCTTTTTTATCATTTTTTCTTTTTAAAAAAGTTTCATTCAGCAAATTTTGTTTTAAAAAAGTTTATACAACATTGTTTATAAAACAATTATATAAAAAAAATTTTGTTTGTAAAAAAAGTATTATACGACAAAATATTTTAGTATTTTACTCTCGATTTTACTTTTTTGCTACTTTGATTTAAAAATCTGATTGCACCAAAAAATGTTGTTTTCATTAACAAAATAGTTTTAGGGTAACAAAATAGTTTTAAAATATTATGATTATTAATACCTCATTTCCATAGCAGAGCATGTGATGCACCGTAATGAGAGCTTTGAAAACCACCGTCCAATTCGTATTTTGTGACCGTTCTATCAATAAATTTGCTAATTGTGGAATCGATACATTTGGTTCATTCGTGCAGTGTATTAAATCTGAAACAAAAATTACATAATTAATGATATTTTCAAAACAAAACGGATTTTAAAATTCGATTTTTACACTCAAACTAAAATAACTCAAAATATATAATTTAAAAAAAAAAACACTTCAAGGCACAATTTGAAATCCAAAAAAATTATTATTACAAAATTCAATAAAATTATGAACAACATTTACAAATTATAATTCTTCCACAAATCTCTTAACGCAAGATTTGTTTTTAACGTAAGAAAAGTACAAATTAAATGATTTTATTTTTTAAAAATTTTTGGAATATTGCTCAATAAGAGTATTAATTTGTGGCTTGCAAAACAAGCTAATCATCGCTGTCGAAAAATAATTAATTAACGTCTTCTTGAGATTTAGCTGCATAATACATATAAAAGGCAATCAAGAATTGGTCAGTCTTTTATTGACCTTTTCATAATGAGAACAAAGTTCCTGATTGAAAAAGAAAAATATCTCCGTTAAAGTTCATTGAACGACGACTCGAGAAAAGATTTCTTAAGGATTACAAGACGAAAGATTACGAATAGGTATTTGCACGTGTGCCACTTTCACTAGTTGTTCAATGATCTGAACCAGTTCACTCGATTATAAAATCTCAGCAAAGCGTACAATTTACTCGATTAGAACAAAAAGTTCACACTAGTGAAGATGTGAAATGAACTTTCATTTTTCACAGCCAATTACGATCATCATAAATTTAATTAAACTATCATTAAATCTTTACAAATTCTCAGAAGGATTTGGACAATCGTTTGTTCAAATGATAGAATTTTGTTAAGTGTAATTACATCATGAATATATTATTCAATTCCGAATAATTTAATATTTTAATTTCAATAAAAAGATAATTCCTCACGTAAAGAGTTACAATTTTAAAAAAAAATTCGATTGTAGCTAAAAATATTTCATTTTACATAAAATGTTTATCAATAGTTTGACAATTTTTATATCCGAATCATGCATGATTTGAAAACTTCATGCACCTAACGTTTTTCATTTTAAAAAATGTTTATTTAAAAAAATGTTTATTTTAAAAAGACGTTTTACTGAAAAAATGTTTATATAAAGAAATGTCTAATTAAAAAGAATGTTTATATAAGAAAATGTTCATTTTAAAAAAATGTTTACCTTAAAAAAATGTTTAATTAAAAAGAATGTTTATATAAAAAAATGTTTAATTAAAAAGAATGTATTTAACTAAAAAGAATGTTTATATAAAAAAATGTTTATTTAAAAACAGGTTTTTTATTTTTAAAAAAAGAAAAGATTGTAAGGAAAGGAAACTAAAATTTGAAAATTAAATGTATCAAGCTCGTATCTTGCACGTGTAAAGGTTTCATTATAAGTATAGTATACGTTTTATCTTGTCTTATGTGAGTCATTATAAACTATGCACGTATATCGTCACACTGTTTTCATTTAATTTTCTTACAATAGAAACTGTTATGATAACAGTTTCAAATGTTTTTCGTCAATTTCAATTAAACTGCAAAATTTGCACAAAAAATGGAGAAGCCCTATATGAAACGTTTCATTGCAAGTGATTTAAAATAAAGTTAACATAAAAAATGATCTGTCTATCAAACCCTGTAGTCTACGGACTCAATTGAATTAAAAATTAAATAAACAAAATAAAAACTAGAAACAAAATAAAAATTAGAAATAAAATAAAAAGTAAAAACAAAATAAAAATTTGAAACAAAATAAAAATTAGAAAAAATAAACATTAGAAACAAAATAAAAATTAGAAATAAAATAAAAATTAGAAAAAATAAGAATTAGAAAACATGAAAAGAAGAAACGAAGTAAAAACAAAAAACACACGGAAAAAAATGAATTAATTGCTATTGCTAACTGGAGTTATCTAGCGAAATTTATGCTCACAGTTAATAAAATAGCAGTGACAGCTAACAAG
>WNHD01000569.1:44336-55958 GCA_011057455.1 Ganaspis sp. Gsp50
GGTCACAGCTAATTTGTTAGCTGTCCCTATAGTTGTTAACAAAGTTAGTAGTGGTAGTGAATTCTTCGCTGCCACAGCTAATTATTTTTTTCCGTGCAAAATTGAAATAAAAAACATTCAAAATTGCGATTTTGAACATTTTCACGAAAACAATAAGGAAGCAATAACAAAAACAATGCAATAAATAAACTTTAAAAATGTTTTCGATCACCTTTTTGCTATTTACAGTAAAAATAAATTTGTTTTCGATTCTAGAGCTGTTAGCTAAAAGCGGGAATGAATAATGATTTTTAATTGTCGATAAAAATTAATTAGTAGTTGGTAATAACTATAATAACTATAATTATTTTCCAAGAGAAAAAATTATTATCGATGGCTTTGAACTTTGAAGTGCGATGGTCATTTATAGGACAAACGTGTCCCTGACATTGACTGCGGATGCAATGATAGTAGAATGTATTTAAAATGATTTTATCGTATCGTACATTGTTCTGTTCTTTAGAAAAATGATTATTTAATGCATACAATTCTTAGAAAAATGGAATGAGAGGTGGATCTTTGAAACAGCAGATGCAATGCATCAGTGACTGTTACCAACGCTGTGCTAAACTAACGAATCGGTCGATGCAATCGATCTTTTTTTCAGACCAAGGACACGTACTGAAGAGTCATCAGCTTTAACGCGACACTCTGTTATAATCTTGGGTCAAGTGAAAGATCAGCCGTTTCATCTCGAATGTAAATTTTGATTTCTTTTCAGTCACGTAATTCAAAAAGCCCACTGGACATCAAACTTTCGTTTTTCATCCCATCATTCCATCATCAAATCATCGGTTTCCAATTTTTACATTCTCATCAATAATGAGTGTATTAAAAATGTGCAATTTTTTAAATGATTTCTAGCCCCTACGATTTTGAATTCTTAGCGCTCAATAAACAAAACTGAATCATTTCTAAGAAAAAGAAGATCATTTCTAAGAAAAAGAAGATTATTTTTAAGAAAAAGAAGATCATTTCTAAGAAAAAGAAGATCATTTCTAAGAAAAAGAAGATCATTTCTAAGAAAAAGAAGATCATTTCTAAGAAAAAAAAAGAAGATCATTTCTAAAGGAAAAAAAACACTTGAATGTCGAAAACCAATGTCAACAAATAAGATTTCAATTGTTTAAAAAAACAAAAACAGAAATAAGAACTACAAACTAAAAAATTACAATCTCAGGAAGAGAAAACTTGTAACTTCTAAAATTGATGTCCGAAAATAAACTAGCTAATTTCTTTTCAGGAAAATAATTAGAGCGTTTATTCCAGAACAGGTAAGAATTTCAGGATTCTAGGAAATGTTTTTATGAGCTTTGAAATGTAATTCTAAAGTTTACAATTTTCGGAGTTTTTTAAGGAATATTAGAGATTTAGGACAATTTCTTGAAAATTATGTAATCACTGGCTTCTGAGACGGGAATTGATGTGATCAAGGTTAGTTTAAACTTGAGATTGGTTTCATCCTTCCTGCTTCCCATTTTCAAGTAGTTTGCGTTTATAACGTTCAAGATATATTAAAATAATGTCAAGTTGTAAATGCGAGTAATTGAGCTGATTCAGCTATGATAGCCAGTTCAAAGACAAAATTATTATTGTCGAGTTTACACCACGTGGGCGAAAATCAGTCTCGGACGTTAACTTGATTCTATTTAGCTACCTGATCTACGTACAAATCTTGCATTTGTATTATGTGTATAATTATAATATGTTTTATATTATTACTTGCATCATGTATTATATTATTACTTGCATCATGTTTTATATTATTACTTGCATCATGTATTATAGTATTATTTGCATCATGTAATATATTATGATTTGCATCATGCATTATATTATATTTGCATCATGTATTTTATCATTTGCACCATGTACTATAAAAGATGTTATAACTATATTTATATTTATAATTAAGTTTCTAATTTACATAATTATAATTTACACATTCAATCATCTACGAAATTAAAGTTCACAACGTTTTTGATCAATGATTTACTTTAATCAACGATTTTTTTACGAAAAATAGTTTCCTACTTATTCTTTCTTTTTTCATTTTTATCTCAGAAGGTCTTTTAAAATGTGACACACAAGGTTTATAATCGTATTTTTAAAATTTCTTCTATGTAAAAAATTATATTACTTGTAGTACAAATGTTGATAATATTTCAATTGATAACATATTTTTTTAATCGTAAAAATGTGAACTTAAACTAGATCAATCATTTATATATTTATGCATAAAATTATTTTAATATTCATGTATTCAATTATTGATACATTTACATATTTATGTTAGTGTAAAGTCTAGAAAAAACGATCTTTTCAACATCAAGAAACAATTTTCGAATGAAAACAATCAATAAGGTAGGCAAAAATAATTATTATTTTCGGCTGGTTAGTATCAGGCTAAAAGATCAGCTGATCGAATCAATGTCCTTTAATGACCTCGTTTCTTGTAACGATTTACAGCGTAAAGCACGTAATCTTATCATTGTTTCAATCTTTGTAAAAACCTTTCAAACAATGTCACCAAACATTTAAACTATTCTTTTGAAAAATAAAGGAAAATCGAAAAAGACTGTTTACTATGTAAGAACACATTTTTAAACCATCATCAATTATAAATAATAAAATCAATAGATGAGACAAAAAACACAAAAAAATATTGACAAAGGAAAAACAATGCTTCCTCTCGAGGAAGCAACAAAATCAATGAGAAAATAAAACAACGCTTCCTCTATGAGGAAGCAAAATGATCGAGAAATTCTTAAAAGTAGTAAATAAAAATAACCAATGTAAAATTTTCAACACGTCAACTGCAGAATGTTTAAAAATTCGTCGCTTGTACTTTGTTCTTTCAGAATTCCTGGACATTTGTAAACTTTTCAGATTTTCAGCATTTTCACCAAGAATTCTTAGCGGACTTTTGTTTAGACAGTTGACAACCACATGCACGTTAATCTCGGCGCAATTCACAAAACTCAAATTGAGAAGATTCACAAGCAGCATACAAATAAAGACGGAAATAAAGTCGAGTGATATTTCACTTTGACCGAGTTTAAGCTTCTCAACGTCTCTAACTTTAGACTCAATCTTTATGTGCCAGGTCATGGATATACATTGAATATTTCTAATCACTTTTCATCAACGAAAATCATCTACTTTCAGAAAAATCTTAAAATGGCCTATGTGAATAATAATTATAATAATAAGATTTTATGAATAAGATTTTATGAATAATAATCCATAAAACATTAGAAAAACAGTTTGAAGACTTTCATTAATACAACGTTAATAACTAGGTTTCTTTATTATTTACAACCATTCATTGTTATATAAATTTATTTGTTTCAAACGGGTTGAAGACGAGTTTAGAAAACCACGAATGTGAATAAAAGTTTAGTAAACTGTAATAATCATTGCTGAACCACAAACTTGATAGTTGAAGAAGCTACGAACTTAATAGTTAGACAAATTGCGAATTTGATAGTCGTAAAAACTGCAAAATTGATAGTTGTCAAAATTACAAAATTGATAGTTGAACAAACTACAAACTTAAAAGTAGTAAAAACTAAACTTGAAAATAATTGAATAAACTACAAACTTGGTATTTATAAAAACTACAAATTTGGTATTTGTAAAAACTAAAAACTTGGTATTTGTAAAAACTACAAACTTGGTATTTGTAAAAACTAAAAACTTGGTATTTGTAAAAACTACAAACTTGGTATTTGGAAAAACTAAAAACTTGATATTTGTAAAAACTACAAACCTGAAAGTTGTAAAAACTACAAAACTTTATAGTTAAACAATCTACGAAATTTATAATCCTAAAAACTACAAATTTGGTACTTGCAATCTACAAACTATATAGACAAACAAACTACAAAATTCACAGTTGTAAAAACCACAAATTCGATAATCGCAAAACTACAAAATTGAAAGTTAAAAAGCATTAAAGCTTCAATAGTTCTATACACCAGGAGTTTGATAAAGGTTCAGTAAACTAAAACTTAATAATAAAGTTACAACAAACTACAAGCTTATTAATAAAGGTTTAATAAACCAATCAATAATAAACTACCCTAGAATTCATTATCTCTATTCGGAGAAGGAGAAACTTATAAATATCGGGTGTTTTACTTCTAAATTTGTTTGACACATTTTAGGTGAGGTATTCGAACTTACACGATTTGTGTTTGGTGGTACTAAAATCTGAAAAACCTCAAGCAATTGGGACAATGGCGTTGTGAATATCTCCTTTAAGTATTGATCGTGCTAGAGAAGCCAGCCCACGAAGCCCTCTATAAGTATACCAGTCTATATAGACTTCAACAATATTCAGGTTCAATTATAATCCAAAATCCAAACAAAAATTTTCCCCAAAAAAACAATGTCATTCATCACTGAAATCCCTACTTAATGAACAAGCAGATTCATTCCGAAAAAAAACATTCCACTGCACTAAAACGAGGTTAAATGAATTTTGAAATTAATGGACATTTGACCCAATGGAACTTGTGACTGGCGCAATAAGTGATATTACGTATTATAATATGTTTCATAGCACGATTTAAAACACGTATGATGGTACGTTTTATAGTATAACACGTAAGAAACAAACAAAACCACATTAAATACACCCTCATTATTGATGAGAATGTGAAAAATCGCACAATTTTAATACACTCTCATTATTGATGAGAATGTGAAAAACCGCACATTTTCAATAAACTCTCATTATTGATGAGAATGTAATAAATAAACAAACTAAAAAAAAACAATTCTTTCACAATTTTGGAAAAAATAATTTTTACACAAAAAATGCATTAAAAAGAAACTAAGACTGGGATTACTCAGATGCTAATTGAGACAAGTGGAGACCTTGACCTCAGAGGGTTTAATACATTTTTTCAATGTGGAGTGACGCACAGTAAGAAGAGAAACCAAGTTTTTTCTTTTGATATTCCTTTTGGCGAAACAGCTCTATATTGTTCACCAAAGCCATATCATTATGGTAGGAAGGCAAAACACCTAATGATAACGGATCGTTACGGTCAGTAGTCCTATTATTTGAAATTCTAGAATACCGTTCGCAATTATAAAACTCGTGCAACTCCCAATTAAATAAAGAATAATAAATTAATGTCATGCATATCCTGCGCGTTTAATAATAAACATAACCATTAATTCAAACCGTAATTGTTTAATGTAAATGTATAACGATAATTGTTTAATGTAATCTATAACGATCCGAAATTTACAGAATGCTGTTACGAACTTTGTACACGAATGTGTTAACTTTGCTTTAAAACTTTTGCTCCTTTCGTATTAAAACTTCTGCTTTCGTATTAAAACAACATCCCAACAATGTTTTTTTGTAAATAAGACCCCAACAATGTTTTTACATTCTCATCAATAATGATTTTAATTTAATTAATTTAATTAATTTACTTATTTTAATTAATTATAATTTAATTTTATATAAATAACATTCCAACAATGTTACTTCGTTTCTAAACAATATGTCAAATTCGTATCAAAAACTTGCAAATTACGAACACAAGCTGAGAAATAAAAAAATAAGACACAGTTTCCCAATTTTGAGAAACTTTTCCTTAACTTAATGAACTGTTTTCTTGATGCTAAGACGATCTAATTTTAGTATTACCAATATTTGATACAGTTACAGTCAGAGACAAGAGACGATTTACATGAGCACAATACTTCTCCGAATAAAACAATAAAGCCAATAAAGAAGCCAGTGACCTTCTTCGTTTTTATTCAAGACGATTGAATAATGAATCAAATATACAAGTCCAGCAAAGAGAAGGTGGAAATTTGTAATTTTCGAGGAAAGCTAAACTGAAAACCTATTGCCCTTTTCCGGTCAAAATTGACAACTAAAAGTGGAAGCCTGCAATTGAAACTCAATGAAGACAGAGCCATGGGAGGTCTTAATGGTTTTTAACGACACCAAACGATGAGTATGGTTGCAGTGAATTAAGTGAACGGACGCTATCCGTCTCAAGTGGAGTGCACTCGACCTTGTCAGCCATCCTGTTCTAATTATAATCGCCCAAACAAACTAACCACGTGCAATCAGCTGACATTTGGCGATGCAGAGTTGCATTGTCTGTTAACTCCCTTTCTACAAGGGACCTCAAAAATGGTGCAAAATATGGTCATAACTTCAGTATGCACCATTTGTAAGTTTTGCAGCAGAACCAAGAAACAACAAAAACTTGGAATATTGCATCTTTCAAAAATTCAAATTGAACCAAGAAAGGGTAGTGTTAGGTGTATATAATTATATTTGTGCATTTCTTAATGCCGAATCGAAAACAAAAAGAAAAATTAAAAAAGAATTCAGGAACACCTTGAGGTTTGCACAAAAGTGAATTTTTCAAAAACGTCCATTTTTTATTAGGTGTACATATTTTGTTATATAGCGTTAATTGATCCAGAAAAGTGTAGTGTTTGTAACCTACCTTAAAATTCGTGTTTTTTTATTCCGAATCGAATGCAAAAAGAAAATTGCAAAAAAAATTTCAGGAACACATTGAAAATTGCAAAAAAGTGATTTTTCTTAAAATATCAATTTTTAAATCCACATTTTGTTACAGCGCTAATTGATCCAGAAAAGTGTAGTGTTTGTAACCTATGTTAAAATTCGTGTTTTTTTATTCCGGATCCAATACAAAAAGAAAAATACAAAAAAAATTTCAGGAACACTTTGAAATTTGCAAAAAAGTGAATTTGTCAAAAATGTCAATTTTTCATTAGGTACATATTTTGTTATAGCGCTAATTGATCGAAAAAAGTGTAGTGTTTGTAACCTACGTTAAAATTCGTGGTTTTTTATTCCGAATCGAATGCAAAAAGAAAATTGTAAAAAAAATTTCAGGAACACATTGAAAATTGTAAAAAAGCGATTTGTTCTAAAATATCAATCTTTAATTCCACACTTTGTTATAGCGCTAATTGATCCAGAAAAGTGTAGTGTTTATAACCTACTTTAAAATTTGTGTTTTTTTATTCCGAATCGAATGCAAAAAGAAAATTGCAAAAAAAATTTCGGGAATACTTTGAAGTTTGCAAAAAAGTGAACAAATTGATTGTTTTGAAAAATTCAAATTTATTTGTTGAGTTAAATGACTTTACCAAATTGGATTAAAATCGGTCAAAGATTGAACAGCTCTTCAACTTTTGTTAAAAAGCCTAAAGAATTTTGATGAACATCTGGAACCTTTTTACAAATACTTGAGCTTGAATTAACAAATTCGACTAACAGCTTGAATGTTTTCAGAAAGATTCAAGCATTTTGATGTGCACTTATTAAATCCGTACAAAGTACACCTTACTCGTTAATTTTCCCTTTCTGCGAAGTCAAGTGACCTTTCCCTTTCTCTTACTCTGAGTACAGAGTATAGAGTAACGTTGATGTTAGTCGCGAGGGGCAGAGGCCAAGCTTTATGTCCAAGTCATTCACCTATGTTAGCCTAACAGCGATAATATACCTATTGCATTTGCAGCCGTGCGAAGCGTGTCGTGAGATTTGTGTGCTATGGTCGTTTTCAAGATTATCAATGATGATATTCTCATGGGATCTATAATCAATCTTTTCAACAGTATACCACAGTGTTAACACAATTTGCATCCTTGTATTTTCAAATCGAAGCAAAATCTCAAGAACCCCAGCGTTAGAATGGACGCATGTATATGCAAAACACCAAACAGAACATTATTTTCCTTTTAACGCTTTAAGGAACCTCGACCTCGAGCTTAATTAAATGTTTATTACTTTCTATTAAAAAGTATTTACTATTAAAATTATATATTTATTATTGTATTTATGTATTTATTTATTAAACAGTTAAAAAATTTATGCATAAAATTGTATTGCTTCCTCACATATAATTGTTTTCGTTAAAGTGAGGATCAAATTAATCCTCACGGAACACTGTGAAGCTGGTGGCTTTACCAAAAGATTCAATTTTCTCTTAAACAAATGAACCAAAATTGTTGATGGCTAAAAAAGGCAAAAATTTGGCAGAAATTCTGTTTTCAAGATGCTATAGAGAAATAAAATTTGCAGTCTAGTGCTGCAAATTTTATTTCTTCTTCTTTCGTTTGAATGGCCTACATTCAAACGAAAGAAGAAGAAACGATTTTAAAAAGAAATTAAGTATAAAATATATTGACGAATTAAGTAAAATTAAATATTCGATAGAGCTCATGGGGAAGTGATGATTTCTGCTCATTAGTATTGCATCTTTTTGTAGGTTTCGGCTTCTTTGAATATTAAATAAAGATAAAACTCATCAAAATATGAATCGTTTTGCATTATTTAGCTATTTTAAAAAATAACGTGATAACTCCCGAACGTATTACGTTATTTTCCGATAATCGTAAATTACAATATCATTTCTAACTGACGGGCGCAAACAGTTTACGTAACGCAAACTTCGATTACTCTTATCTTTAGAGGGGTGTACACGAACGTAATTCAATCCACCATCAGCTTCCAAAGGGGCGTATTTTCCATTATCAGAATTTAATTTCCAAATATTCACACTTTTGGCGTATGAATAGATAAAGATACAAATGGTAGATGAAGATACAAATGATAGATGAAGATACAAATAGTGGATAAAGATACAAATAATGGATAAAGTTACAAATAGTGGATAAAGATAGAAATAGTGGATAAAGATATACAACTAATAGATGAAGTTACAAATAGTGGATAAAGATATACAACTAATAGATGAAGTTACAAATAGTGGATAAAGTTACAAATAGTGGATGAAGATATAAATAGTGGATAAAGATACAAATAGTAAAGACACAACTAGGAGATGAAGATGCAAATAGTAGATAAAGATACATAAATAGTAAACAAAAGCTCACTATAACCCTGATTTCTCTTGAAGAAATAATTAAAAGCAACAAGTTTGAAAACGCTCCAGTTTACCATAAAAGGATTCAAGTAATTAATGGAAACTATTGTTGGGAGGTAAAAAGCAGCAACACAATTCTGAACCTAAAATAACTTCTTTCATTACGCAAATTAAATTTTCTAGGAAGAGTTTCTTAGACTCTTTTTTTTAGCGGAGAAGAACGCTCGTGTTGTTCGTGGCAGTTAGAACAGACGGAGAATAAAAAAGCCAGGAAGGCAGAGAAGGGAGAGAGATTCGCGTATGAAACGAAATCCGGAGAGAGAAGGAGCTAAATAGAAGGAAAGGAAAAGTACCTACCTGAGTCACGACCTTAACTCAGAGGCTAAGGACTAAGCAGACAAGAGAGAGGTTCAGCCACATTCTTAGCCACCCCCATTTCTTGAAACTTTGATCAAAACCATTTTTTCCATCATTAATCCACCTTTTTCGAAAATTATTACAATTCAATAAATAAACGAGAATACATAAATAAACGAGAATACATAAATAAACGAGAATATATAAACGGGAATAAATAAACGGGAATAAATAAACGAGAATAAATAAACGAGAATAAATAAACAAGAATAAATAAACGAGAATAAATAAACAAGAATAAATAAACGAAAATATTTCTAGAAGTACTTGATAAAACTGTGTTAAACGTAAGAAAGCCTTAAGAACTCAAAGAAACAAAAAAATCGAAAATTAATTATCCCCTTCCATTTTTGGAATCCTTTTTAATCGTCGTTTCTTTTTATCCAAATTGTCAAATATTAATGCACATTTTGATCAAATGTTTAACCAAATCATTAAGTGTTTATCCAAACTATCAAACGTTTACCCAAACGACCAAAAAACATTCCAAACGACCAAAAAACATTCCAAACGACCCAAAAATTATGCATTTAGAGCATAAGTTTGCATTTAAGAGAGTTCCAATTTAGAGAGATGAATGTACAACTTTTGTTGGAATTAGAAGATGAAAAATAGAATCTAATAACTAATGGTCAATTTGTGGAAAGTATCGATCATTAACCACGATCTAAAACAGCAAATTCTGAAATGACGTCATTGAATCAAGTTTCATAGTTTCAAAGTGGGCCATGGTCATAAGAGATGTCTTTCTATAGATTACAAGAATAATTTCGAAAAAAAATTGGATGGTAAAATCTGCGGTTAGTTATCACTGGCGATACATAAAAACTGATATTCTCTGGTTATTGAATTTCCATACAAGTCTAGTATGATTTGAAAGCGGAGAATATTGCATAAAAATCATTTCTCGTAATAAAAGAACGAGAGTTCCATCTTCAATGGAATGCAATAACTAAATAGTATAAAACTTAGAGAAAGTTATCAGAGCTCTTCCTTTAGTTAGTAGATCCATTGTTGCATTAAATTTCTATTCTGCTTATCTCAACTATTCTTGCTAATTAAACTTACTTCAACGAGTTTTTTAATTAATGTCATATATTTTCTTTCGCTGTAAATTTACTTAAAAAAATTTCTAAAATTGGTTTAATTAATTTATTATTTATTCATTTTATAATTATTATATTTTATTATTATATTTTTTATTATTATATTTTATTATTATTATATTTTATTATTATATTTTATTATTATTATATTTTATTATTATATTTTATTATTTATTTAATTTATAAATCTCTCTAAACTTTTTTCCAAAATTTAATTCGCTGCTTCTAAAAATGCAGTCAGTATTTTTGGACAGAACTAAACTCAATTATTTAAAAAGTACTTGATTAATATTTGTTAATTTTCGCAATTGTTGGTTCTAACGTTAGTCATCAGTTCATTTGCACTTGGGGAAGTAGAAACAAGACTTAGGTGATTCATTGACTTTGATAAATATCCTTAAACGTGAATAGTGATCGCGGAAGTAAATTATTCTAATGAACCGATCTTCAAAAATTACTGAACCATTCGCTGTATTTAGAAGCAAAATTTTAAAGACTTTAACAAAAATAAATAAAACGATAAGTACGGAGTAAAACACTCAAAATATATCACCAAAATAAAATACTAAAATTGCAGTATAAGAATAAAGCAAAAACAACATTAAAAGAAAAATATAACACGCAAATACAAATATAACATCAAAATTGAAATATAACATTAAAATTGAAATATAGCATTAAAATTGAAATAAAACATTAAAATAAAAATACATCATTTAAATAGAAATACAACATTAAAATGCCTGATTGAAATTCGTAACGTTTTATATCAAAGATTAAAAAAAAATTAATAATACATCATCAAACGGAATATTATAAACATTTTTGCCTAAAATTGGTTACATAAAAAAATCATAAAATCCTTTCAGATAAAATTGGAAAAGAAAAAATAGATAGCAAAATATTTTTAATTAAAATCGTTTGTCAAAAACGTTTGTGGACTTCAGTTTTGTATTAAAATAAAAATACAATGTTTAAATAAAATTGCAACGTTAAAATAAAAATAAAACATTAAAATGAAAATATAAGATTAAAATAAAACTAAACGACAGTGACATAAATTAGGTCCGACTCGCTGGCACCTCCACAAACGAATTTTAATATTCGCACTAGGTGGGAATTTTGGGCTAATTTTGGGCTATTTTTGGGCGCAAAGC
>WNHD01000570.1:0-39097 GCA_011057455.1 Ganaspis sp. Gsp50
CTCGTTTCAGAATTATAAATATTAATTTAATATTTCGATTTAAGAGTAAAGTTGTGCGTTTATATTGTTCATTTCGGCGCAGGACAATCCGCGTATATCTATAGAAGAGCAATTTGTTTGCATGTAAATTACAGTGAGCTGTTATTTTCGCGGATTAGCATATAGCGTTTAGACACCGAACACGGAGGGTGACCACCGATTTCAACGCAGTGATTCGACGTGGGAGGAACTCGAATAACGAGCTTGCAAAATAACAAGCGACGGGTCGGTTAAGCGTAGTTAGTACTTTGATTTTCCCGTAATTATATAATTTCGTGTGACAGAGTGTATTATTTATTACTGTCACGCAATCAACAAAGTACCTACTCTAATTTTACATACACATACCTATTCAATATCACGCAATTATACGAAATTTGAGATATTTCATTTGTTAGGATCTTATACAAATCGGATTAAATTTCAGAAAAAAATTCTAATTTAAAAACATTTCGATTTAACCAAACTAATTTATAATTTTAATCATTTTGACTGGAAAGAATAACCAAAACTTTTAAATTTTGTTTGCTTTCTCTGACATTTCATTTTCCCTGATATGTGGCAACCCTGCTACAGTTTAAGATTAAGATTGTCTTAATTTCTTTTATTATTTAATAGAATAATTCTTATGAAATTCATAAAAGCAGAAGCTGGAAAACTATGAATTGCACTAAAGAAGTAAATTAATCAAATTTTGCTTGGAGGCTTAGTAAAATGGATTTCCGGAGTACACTTATTTCCGGATGGTCCACGTGTTTGAGAATGAATGTGCTCACGCACTTAATTCGCAGTCAGTTTTCCCCTTTTCCAAGCCATAAAGCATTCCTCCTCTGTCAGAATTCTCTCTTAAGATCGGACATGAAGCGAAACAACGTATATGTACTGACCTTCGTCTCCACTGTCACAAACCGTAAAGTTGGCACGTGCTGCTTTACCCTCCTATCCATAAAGTTTTGCTGGAAGGGTCTTTCGATTCATCAACTTTCGACTGCATTTCAAACAATTGATTTTCAACTGTTCTCTCATATGGATGTATATTCATATATATGCATACAGGCAGACGAGTATTCATTCATGTGAAAATCAAGCTCTTTAATTGCAAATGCCTTTTTCCATAAAGGGAAAGAGAAAGTATTAATGTATTGCAATTATAATAACTCATACATGTAAAAGACAGCAACTACTCAACTTTTTAAGTTTATTTTACACTGTAAAAACAAGTGTTTCAATTTAAGATGTTTTGTCCCCACTTTTGAAACGTTTAACGTCAAAAAACACATCAAACGTTTCAAAAGTGAGGACAAAACATCTTAAATTTAAACACTTGTTTTTATAGTGTATGTATATCAAATAGATTTCCTTTGCAATATACACCCAACGGCATAAATGCATTTATTCCGGTTTGCAGACCTTTAGGAACAGTCGTCGTTCTTCTATTATAATTTTATTAGTTCATGATATATGATGTAAGCATACGTCATTAACTAATAAAATTATAACAGAAGAACGGCGACTGTTCCTAAAAAATATTTAATCATTGATACTTAAAAGTGAATGAGAGAATAAATCAGTCAAGAATAAACTATATCTATCTATCTATCTATTTATCTTAAAAGCAACTATGTACAAAATTTTCTTAAAACGTCTACTTTTATTATAAAGTAGTTTTTGTAAATTTTTTCTTGATGCGGTGGTAAGGAAGTTGATAATGTCGTCATGGAGGTTTTGGAACAAGCAGAGCGTAAAGGAAGTGTCTGCGTCACCGGCTCTTTTCTCCCCGTCTCTACTCGTTGATGCAGAAAGATATAAAGTAGTCCCTAGAGCTAGAGGGTGACTGTGCAACCATTCATCCCAGGGAGAATATCCTCTCGCGTAAGCGAGAACACGATCGCCGTTTCTTAGATTGAAAGGATAAAAAAAGAGATATCTACAAGAGTGTTACTATCCTCGTAACTTTCAAATTGTAACGAGGGAAGAGACATCCTCACCAAATGGAAAAGCGAATAGGTCACGCTGGACGACAGATCCAAACTTCAATTCAAAAAGTCATATTCTGGCCATTCAAAAAGAGAGTTATCAATTTGATTTTGAAAGATGTATCTCCCTAATTCTATACATAGTTTTAGATTTTCATGACTCGAGTTTCTAGCCAAAGTAAAATTCCGGATTAGTTTAAAATTACAGAAGCCCTGTGTTGAATTAGAAACATAATAAATTATATATGTTTAAAAGTTTCAATTGAAACTGAAATTTAGCTCGGTGCTTGTACCACATTGTGGAACTCAACGATTCCCTTTATAACCAATTCGAGTCCGTTAAAGTCCAACGGCCTTGGACAATTTACACAACCGCTTTAACAGTTTGCAATCAAACTACATCAGTGATCACACAAGGACTAATCGCAAACGAATCGGAATCAACCAGTTGCAAATGCAAGTCAATTCAACGAGGCTGCAATACGAACCAATTGGGTTGTTGACTGATGTTGGTGGGCTATCGACTGTTGGCTCTAAATTCGTTTGAAGTTGTCTCGAGAGTTTCTATCTTTATTCCGAGCTTTATTCTCTCGAGACGTGAAAACTCTCAAACAGAAAGGCTGATGCATATTCGCTTAATCTATGCCACAGCAGTTGTCACAGTAAATTGCTTTCTTAAGGGCAGGCGATGGAGTATGACGTATATGTCAGAGGTTTGTCCCCGGTTTTACTCCTAGAATATTGAATATACATATATCATTCTGATAGACATTTGTAAAATATGAGGATGATCTGTCTGCTCCAAGCTTATTTATATTTTTGTTAAAAAGAACTTTATTAAATTATACACTACACTTGGCTAATTTTATAAAATTGTTTTTAAACAAAAATATCAATAAACTCGGACCAGATAGACCGTCTTGATACGTCAAGATTCTTGATATTTTATAAATTTCTTCCAAATTTCAGAATGATAATTATGCTAGGAGTAAAACTGGACAAAATTTGCCAGAGGGTCATATGTTAACATATTTGAAAAATTAAATATTTAACTAACTAACTATTTATTAATTTTAAATATTTAAAGCGACAACTTATATTTCTTTCAGTGTGAAAAATATTTGTTTGCGCATATAACAACTTGAAGGTGACATTAACTATAATTTATATAGGAAAAAAGTAAGGGAAACGTTTAAATGAAAGAGACTATAAAGATGCGCGTAAGATAAAATTCAATAAAAGTTAGCGATCAGCTAGCATTCTTTGAGATAAAATTTTCTTAGTGAGAAGAAACTGACGAGACGGAAAGTGCTGCTAATGACTCAATCAATTATCCTGGTGAGAGGGAGAAGAAGGAGAACTATAAGCACACATTGCCACAAGGAACGTGTTAAATTGTCGATGGAATCGAGCCTTGGTATCGATCGGAAACTTGACGAGTGGTCTATTGTTTCACGGCTACCCTCATACTCGAAAGTCAAAGAGACACTGAGGGTGTTGCTTGCGAGCAGGGGATTCGGGTGTAGCGGCAACCATAAAGCAAGATTAATGAAGCGAGATGCATTTTGCTAGGTAGAAGCTGGAGGTGGAGTTTGACAGGATCGCTGACCGTTCGATTCGAGAAACCCCTGGACTCGACACACCTTGGTTTTACTCTTGAATTGAGAACCTACTTGATCGTGTTGGTAGCTTTGGTTTTAATAGAAGGGTTTTAATATATTTTATATATTCACAAAGCCACCAACACCAATTATTCATTTAGAGAGTTGCGTGCAGATTGGTATTTAATTGGTGATGTATCGACGGGAGAGGTTCTAATCAAGAAGCAACTCCAAATGGAGTAATAATTAAAAAGCAGCTCTAAAGTAATTGGATCTTTTAAGATACGAGTGGGTGAGCAACAGTACACGTAAATATTGTTGACGGCTCCACCCCTCAAGAGACTCTGCTTCTGAAAGCTATCACTTGCCGTTGAATCGACCAACACCTGCTCTTGATTACATTGTTTGGTTAATACTTGGTTATTATAATCCAAGAGCCCTTAATTAGATTCAATCACACAATGCCACAGGCGCATGGTGTCTCAATTATGACTCTTGGACAATTTTTTACAACTGCAAGTTAAATTCCGTTTTCGATACAGCACCTGTCTATTTTCCACCAGTCTTGATCAATTTAAATGCTAACAAACTATTTCTGCTAGCAAACTAATAGCTCGAATTTGAAACACAATACCTTACGCGGTATATCTACATTAATTAAATTGATGACCTTATAAAAATATTGAAAAATGTAACCAATTTACAAAAAGGAAAAGTAATATATTATTTTTCCTTTTTGTAAATTGTACAAAATACCTATTACAAAAAGGAAAAGTAATATATTATTTTTCCTTTATGTGAATTGTAAAAATGAAGAAATGTAAAAAAAAATGTAAATTGGTTACATTTTTGCAGATTTTATATTTGAAGAACGACTTTCAAAAAGAGTATAGCAAAGTAACAAGATGAAGGGTTGCTGAGAGAAATTAAAACAAGTAGCAAACACGTAAATGTATAAGGTAGAAAGGCATTCAAGTTTACAGCGATTAATGTGACTGTATCTCATGAGAATTGTATATCTCTTGATAAATGTGAAACAATTTCTTGGCCATCAGTGCAACTGATGAGGGGCGGGCAAACGCACGTAAAACAATGACTAATTACTGGTCCGAACATCGGTCTCACATTTTATAATTTAGATCATCATAAACATTCTTGCTTTCCAACAGATGTTGTTTGGATCACCCATAAACCGGACTGGAAATCAGGTCCCCGTCTTTATAATATTTAAAATGTTACGAGAGATCGCACCGAAGTTATAAAGATCCCTGTTTAATCCATAATTCAACTCATTGAGGACTCTTCAACTTCACTCTTCAAAGTTGTTATTAAAAAATTACAAGTCGAAGCAAACTTAATTATACACACGAAAAGAAACATTTGGGCAATTTGAAATTAATTTCTAAACCGCGTAGGCATATAAAAGTGTACAAGCCAATATATAACAATGTTAAGCTCTACATTATTATTATTTATTAATTAAACTTCAGCCTGTTAAGCTCTACACAGAATGTTGAGAATAGAACATAGAATGTTGTAAAAATGTGATTTCTGACGAAATCAATGGAAATTATAGGGTTTCTAAGAAGACAACCTTATTCTTTTTTACAACACAGATTTTATCAAATGATTATTGGACGTATCTTTGAATGAGGACATGAAAAGCAGGTGTGTTGAAGAGACTTTTACACCTTTTTCTTCCGCATCTTTGTCGATTTGTCTCGAGATTGTAGAATGGATTCCGGTGACTATTATACAGTGTCTCATCATTATATACCTAATTCTACACCTTTGTATATGTATCTGGATGTTGTATATGTATCTGGATGTTGTATTTGTATCTGGAGTTTAAAACAAAATTTTTGTAAAAGAAAACAGTGATCCAACAGTCATTGAATATATAGATTTGGTCTATTTTAAAAATAAATAGCGTTATTTTCCTCGCTCGATGACGCTCGTTCCTGTAAGGAGTTACCATATACATTATGGCCCTAGGGAAATAAAGTGTACATTCTAGTCCTCGAGCATTACAAATGAATGTTAAAGAACTTTAAACAGACTTTGGTGATAATAAAGTGTGGCCATCTCGAATCTATCAGCAGATCAAAGTCTGAATTGTGAGAAAACAGACGAAAAGAAAGTCATTTGGTCCAATCAATTATGGGAGTGGACATATTGAGTGAATATCCAGATAATCCTGTGATTCAATGTCCTTGAACCAATTCTTTCTAAGCTACCATCCAAGGCTTAGGATCGCTTAGGGCGCGCACTGTCGTTCAGGACACCTGCCTCCGACGGTTATCCTACGTTAAGTGCATAACCTGTTTTGCGACGTATAGGCACGAAACCCGGCACCAATTCGTTTGAGTACGTGGCTGGACTTGGCTGTGAATTCACACACAAGCCTCTCCATCACGCATGCGGTCACCAGGAACCAATACAGAGAAATGTTGAGCGAACAACGATGAATTAGGTGCCGTCCTACCCGGGCAAACCGAGAACGCGAATGGCAAATGGCGGGTGACAAGGAATCGACATCTGCGCTTAATTAATGCACCAGCTACCAGCACCGAGTGTTGGACGAAACAAGAGAAGACACGAGAATGCCGAAACCAATTCTCGGTTTCCAGTCAACATTCATATCTGTTCTTGGTCCACCTATAAACTTTTTAATGTGTGCATGTTTCGGTGCAATTGTACTTAGTTAAAAATTATATCAACATTTGCTTTTGATTCTATCAATTGAAAGTTACACTCTGAAAATTTAAAGCTCATTGTTAAGTGGGAACAATTCTAACGAAATTATGCCTGTTATTGTGCTACTTGCAAATATTACGAGATCTATTTGAACTACTGCCAAATTATTGGTGCAATATACTTGCAATAAACGTGAGTCGGCCTTGGAATGTTGCAGTATCTAGTGCTGCAAACGTATCAATTGTTTTACAAGAAAAGTATTTTTTTTCCTTTTTGATTCTACGATTTTGAAAAAAATGTATTATGTAATACCTGACGAAGTTTATTTCAAGACTAAAATTACAGAAACTATAGTTTGTGAGATTTTACAAAAAATCTTACAAATTGGATTTAAAAAACCGGGAATTAATTGCAGGATTAATTTGTGAGCCTGCGTTATAGAATCATAATTTACTCTAACAATGTGTGAAATTGTTTACCCACAACACGTACAATTTGCTTGTTAACGTTTCCAATCATTTTGCGATGAACCTAAATCCTAAAAGAGTAGTTTCGTGACATTGTTTGCCAAAGAGTAAGAAGCAAAATAAAAGTTGAACCCTTGAGATGCGCTCGTGTATATGCATGCTCCGCTCCGTAAGAAAGAGGGATTCCTTTTCGTGTGGTGTCTTCGCACTCACCATATAAGGCTAGCTGTATAATTCATCCCCAACACATGAGGCAACGAGTATTTAATACACGAATGTACCACTACCATGTGCATATATGTTGTGTCCTATCCCCAGATGCAGATGCCTGGGGATAGGAACTACTTTTTATTAAAAGTACTTCACAATGTCGACAGATATTGCATTATAGCGTTGGAATTCATGAGACAAAACACATTGAATCGAAACTTTATAGAATGTAGAATTTAATTGAGCAAGACTGGAATTTTTAAAGGCATAAGACCAGAAGAATCCTTTACGCACGTGTTCGGCATACAGAAAAGTTTATACGATTTTTAATCTGCGATAAAGTTTTAGAGGGCGTAATTATTTCAGTGATAAAAACCCTACTGGGTAGTGGCTCATCATCTTTAAAATTCTTGGCTTGTTTCTATTTAAAACACCAATAAAATTTAATTAAATTCGTGTTGAATTCATAATATAAAAATTGTTTTCTTATAATTTATTTCATATACCATCGTCGTTCATATTTCAAATGAAACTATATATGCAGTAACAAGTCAATTTTAAAAGTATAAACTCTTTTCGAGTTTATTTATGCAAATAAAAATTATTTAAAAATTTTGGTACGTTACCATTCAATTTGATACATGAGATCCAAACGTCGATAAAATGGAATTCGTAAGTTCTTTTGAGATCCACAAGTTTTAAAGTTTCCATTAGCAGTCAAAAGTCTCCAAAGTTGTTAAAGTATGTAGTCCTAAAAAAAAAAAAATTTTATTGTCATTTGAAACAAATGGAAATTTTTATAATGTAATTATTTTTAAATCATTTTAATTTTCTTGTATACATTTGTTCTTTTTCTTTCATTTTCTTTTTTATTGATTATATAGTTGAGTTATAATTATCATATAATTTTTTATATAACCCCTACATTTTTTAGTTACTTAATTTTGAATTTATGGGGTGAGGGGGGGGGGAGTGTAAGGTACAGGTAGTTATAAAAGAATGTTAAAATATGTAAAATTTTATCAAGAGTCAATGTAAGACACAAGTTGGCAGCAGGTGTATCTCATTGTCAGCGTGAAACTTAAAATCTGAGCATCAGCTTTTAAAGACTTTGATAAATTATTCCAATAAAGATTCGTTCAATATTCTCTAAAGTGCAAAAGGTTCCTGATGGTGAAATAATTAAATTGTTAACAAGAATTAAAAAGCTATGTAAAAAAGTCTGGATTGCAGGTAATCATTCCGCAACATTCCAAAAGAGGATTTTTTAAAATTAATTTTTGATGTTTTTTTTTCTTCCAATTAATTAATAATTCTATATATTCTAAATTACAGAAAGAAAGAAAAAGAATGCATTCTTACTTTACTTTCTTTCTTTTTTATTTTGTTTAATTATAATTCAAGTCAATTAAAACTAATTAACGTTGGTCCCTGCCAATATAGAACCAGGTGTCTCCGACTTTTATTTAGTATGAGGTTTGAACAATTATAAGAAAAGACCCAAATCCCAGGAATTGGCAGCAGAAGAGTCCTACTATTTTATATCATGTTTGCGAGTAAAAGAAAGAAAACGAAATGAATCGAGGTGATTCGTTCTTTTAATTATCCCGTCCCGGTGGTCGAGCAGACATTTGATGGGATAGAGGGAGAGCACGGGCGTCAAGTGGTTTAATTTTTGTGGTCAGGGAGGTAATTAAGCTTCCATGCTGCAGGTCCCATTCAGAATGAAAAGTTACCTTTAATCTAGTAAAATGCTTAATTTCACCCTCAATAATAAGCTTAATATTTTCTCATTTGTATAATGATAATAATTTTCTTAAATCGCGTTGTACTCACCGGTATTTTCCTAAATGTCCATTAAAAATTTGGGCTCAACACAATTTCACGGTACAATACATCTGACGAAAATTAATTGGAACAAAATGTCATAAAATAATGGAAAAAGCTTGTACTTTGGTTTTGCTGATAAGTTGAGGCAACTAAAAATTAACGAATATGGGAACAGCGAGAGGCCCTTGAGAGATCATCTTATTCTGATAAAATAATTATTAATGCCACCATATAGTTACGTGCTGTAATGTAATGAGACGGAGAAACTGTCAGAAATAAAACACGTTTAAAATCATATTAAATACAAGTAAACTTGAAATGTAATTGGGGACAAAAGTATCTGGAGGCTTGTGACAAAACATCAAATACAAATTTTACAAATATTGCTTAAATATGAAATTGCAACAAATTTTTGGGTACTTTTACCTTGATTATTAAAGAAAAATTGTAATCAACAACGCAATTTTACTTATTATAATCTTAGAAATTCAGTAGGTTTAACCGGCTTGGCACTTTTAACTTTAATATAACCTAAAATTGATAATTTATCTTCAGCGTAAAAAAGTATATAATAAAATAAGCAGACATCAACCAATTTTTACTTAAAAAACACCTACAATGACGATTGTCTATGAAATTTGAAGAAAAAAAGACAAAACATTAAATAATCATGAATAGACAAAATATTCTGAACACGATTTTTTTCTTTTTTCTTTCTTTTTTCTGTTTAAAAAAAAAACAAATTGAATGACTGATTAGGTCAATAAAAATTTAACCAAATTCATTTATACTAAAGATATTATACCTATTTGGCAAAAAATTAATAAAATGTCAATATTAGAAAATAAATAACTTACCTATATGAATACTATGATGAATACATGCCGGAATGCAGATTTGTAGGTTATTGACACGATCTAACGATTTTTTACAGAAAAATTTCTTTTATGTAACAGGCTATTATTTCAAAAAGTAAAATCAAAAGATATTTAGACGAAAAAAACTATTTATGTTAACTAAAACAAGTTGAACTGTCATTATAAAATGCAAAAAGTAAAGCGTAATAAATCACAAGAAAAAACCGGCAAACAATAATAAATAAGACAAAGAGAAATGTAATAGCCAATCAAATTTACTAACTATAGCGCCAAAGTAAGAAGAAAAAATTTTGAAAAATGTAAATTACATTCTTGATTAACAACATAATAAACGACATTATGCATTACTATAATAAATAAAAGGATGAAATTATTTTTAATAATATGATTAATTAAATCAAATAATAACAAAATTAATAATAATAATAATAATATTATGTAAAAGAATTCTCAAAATCGTATTGTACAGTGGTGCCAACTCCTGCTTTTGCAACATAAAAAAATCTATAAAGAGAAAATTACTATATTATTAAAAAGGGTACGAAAATTTGATATTAGTATAATAAGAAACTAAATATTATCAGCCGAAATTTAGTTGAAATTTATAGTTGAAATTAAATAAAAATTTATAATAAACAACCTCAAACGTTTCTAAATTGGATATGAATCGCCATCTACTGGCACAATTTTGAACATTGTTGGTAGCTCCGTGACAGTGTCAGTGTCGAGTACTTTTTGGTTTTTAGAAAATTATTGGCATATCTAAATAATTTTTAAGTAAATTAAATTGTTTATACACTAGTTTTTATTTCCACTTTTGAAAAGAAGTTTACTTCATTTTGAACTCTTGTGCAAAGCTAGTAAAGTTGACCTAAAATTTCTAACCTAAAAGTTTTATTTATTGATATAAAACAAAGTTAAACTATATTATATACCACAATTTTTGCATTAACATTTAACTGACAAAACTCGTTGACAGAATAACTTGGAAAGAATCATTGTTACAGAAGCTGAAGGAAATTTAAAGTACAGTTCAAGTCATCTTCATGTCAATTTTAGTGTTGAATCGAAAAACAAAAAGAAAGTCTTACGGCCTCGGATCATTTTAGTTTGCGCGTGCGTCTCTGGCTGCTCGTCCTGTTTGTTCGTTCTTAGAGGAAAAGGTTTTTCGGCTCGCAATGCTTCGAGCATGTTTTTCCGACATTCAGGTAAATCTTTAATCTTTTCTTCAACTAGTATTTCATTTCTTCGACTAAAGCCATCACCAAGTCACCCAAAGCCCAGACGGAAAAACTTGTCCTCCATTATTCATTGGCAAGCAAATGGTGGCCTGTCGACTCAGACTGCAAACCTTTGTCTTGTTTGTTGGTTGAATTTACTCGCTAACCAATTTTTAACCTTTGTATTTGATTTTTAGGCTCTGATTTTATTTTTCTGGAAGAGTGAATTTAGTGCGAAATCATGTATGTGTTTCGTGAATCAGAAATTCGTGTTTTTCAATCTCTGTTTCCAAGTTTACTGCTATCGCTCAATGACGACGAGACACGAATTGCGCATCGCTCTTTTCGTCAATTTCTGTATCGTTTTTGTTATCGACGAGATAAGCCAGGAGCACTCCCTCGAGAAACAGTTGGAGGTTTTCTTGGTTTTTAAATCCGAGAGGGATAATTTGAGTTTGTATTGTTAGACGGATCCCAATCAGTTGATCATTTTTTTCAGTTTACGTTTCAACCTCGCAAGGCCCTTTTAAATGTATCTTGTGGTGCAAGATTATGAAATTTAACATACCCTTCTATCTGAAAACAAAACTATCTTTTGCATCTCCAAATTATGTTCTTTTTATTTATTTTTAATTTTTTTTGATTTATTTATAAATCTTGTCATCTATATCTTTCAAGCCTTGTTATTATTTATCTATGAATACCCTAATTTTTTTCAATTGTTTCATATATGTATTGCCCTTATTTTCTAAATTTTATTCCTCTTTTTGTTCCTTTAATTAATCGTTCTGATTTTCTTCTCACTGGTAATTTATTTATATACCTGCTTTTCAATAAATTTATCTTATCCCGTTTCATGACAGTTTTCATGTCAACTTTAAAACCCGTCTTTTCAACATTTTATATTTAATGTTGTTTTTTTAAAATCCTTTTTATTTAATTACATAATTGTATTTCGTATTTTTATCATTTTTGAATATAGATATACTCTGGGTGAAAAATATGACCAATTATTACTGAAAGAGAATCTCATTTGCGCTTTATAAATTACTCTTTTATTTACCTGTTTTCTAAAATGCATGATTTTTTATCCGTCCTGTGTATGCTATTCTAAATTTGTAATTGCTTCAGTTCTGTTGTGACACAAGTATTCTATATTCCGATAGTTTAAGGTACAGAAATACATTTATATAATTTTCTTACTTTCAAGGCTTTACTCCAATTTGTATTATAAAACGACAAATTGTTTTCTAAAGTTTCGGAGAAAAGGGGAAATTAAAAGTGTTAAAAGTGAAATTAAAGTATTAATCAATGTTGCAAACTTGTTTAATTGAGCTTTTTTTTAATTTCAGGCAGAATAGTGGCATGAGTCGATTAATCTATGGCAGATCAACAAGATCAGTCGTTGTCTGGGGGGTCTGTAGAGAAGGCCAGTGCTTCAGCAGACACCTCTAAATTAAGGGGGAAAAGCTCTAGCAGTGGCAGCAGTGGATATAGAAAGAGACATAACAGTGGTGCTGTTCCCGTTACACTTGAAGAGAAACGTCGTAAGCAAACCGTTGGAGAACCACAGCCTTTGCAAGTTCTTCAAAGTACATCATCATTGCAACGACGAACTGTAGATTCGTCAAAGGGTGAAAGTCGAGCACGTGGAGAGCGTAAGGGTCATGGAACTGGATTAGGATTACAACTGGGTAAAATTAGCTATTTTAGTCAGTTTCTTTTCAACTTTAACATTTGACTAATTATTACCATCATTATAAAAAAGTTCATTTGGATTTTTTACTTTTTGACAAATTAAAATTAAATTAAATTCATTTCTTGATGAACTCAAATGCTAATAGAATGAAATTAGAAGCTATTAATACTTAAATTAGTCACTTTAAGCGTTAAAAGTAAGTACATTGTTTTAATTTCAGACACAGACTGGAGACAGAGGCAGAAGTCGCAGCAGTTGAGCACGATTGGAGGAAGCACTGTCCGGATTCGAAGTAGTACAACGAAAACTAGCTCTTCCGATTTAAATTTGGATTGTATTGCATCAAGAACTCGATCACGAGCACTCAACACAAACACTCCATTCTTATTGAAAGAAAATACTGGAGTAGAACTGCCTCTTTTAAGTCCTCTCAGTAACAAGAAAACATTTACTACCAACAACCTGACACCTTCATCTAGTAATACATCTATTTCTAATCATCCGTCTACTTCCAGAGGCAGAGGTAAGGCAACTTTTTTCTGTTCTTTATTATTTCAGTCATTCTAATTCCATACACTACTTTTAATTTGCAAAAAAGAAGAGTCCTCATCTCTGAATCGATTTACACATTTAGATTTATATCTAGATTCTATCTTGAAATTGATAGACTCACTTTTGAAATTAACAAATTTATTTTCTAAATAAATTGAACGTTTCGAGATAGATTTGCCTTTTAATTATTTGTGGATAAGTCGTGATGATTAAATTGTAAAAGTGCAGTCTGCAAATAAGCAAATTAATTAGTAGAAAAATTGGTCACTAGATTAATTTATACAACAAAATAGAAAAAAAGCAAACAAACAAAAAGAGAGAAACAAAAGAAAAATTGAAGTGTTATTACCATACCTGACATGCCTCTGTTGCCGAAAAGTTACGACCAATTTTTATATGTGGATGTTTTTATAAAACAGAATTTATTAATGAGAGAATGAATAAACTTTTATATCAAATTAAATATATTTGAAACAAGAGTCATTTAAAAGACTGTATCATAGGCCAGAGGATGAGCGAATGTCTGGATGGATTTGTGTCTGCTGTAAAGGCACTTTTTCCCATATCGACACAAACCTATCATCAAGAAGGTAAGCTTAAGGAATCACCTGCTTGTTTAGAACCTTACCTTCTCTATTACTTTCTGCTCTTCAACTTGTACATAGAAATTTTTTGCAGAATGTGTAAGGACGTTTCATTATTTACCATTATCTACCTAAATGCAGACGATGGATTTATTCAAATTTTTAAGGCCATACTCGTAAATTTATGCATTTCGTATTTTTTTATTACTCTGCGTTGCTTCCAGTTTTTTAGAAATAAAATTGGCTAATTGAGTGTCTGAATAATAAAATCACTGATAAACTTGACATCAAGTCCCCTGTTGAGTCGGCCTTTTTTCATTTTAAGATATAATTATTGGTCAAATAAATTATTAATACATTTATATATAATAAAATTTTTGTTTATGTATTAAATTTTCTGTTGTTTCAAATTTTTATTTCTCCAAAACTCAGTCGCGAAAAATATTAGTTTTGTCAATATTTCGTACTATATGAATCTTGATGTATACATCCGCATGAAAATGACCCTCTTGCAACTTGGCTAATTTTTCGTATAAAGACCATTCAAAACGTTGGAAATTTTGTCAAGAAAATTTTCATAATGTCCAAGTTTTGAATTTTTTAAAATCATTTTTTAGAACGGACGTTTTATGAAAAGGAAAGAGTTTTGTTATTTGTAGCACTTTCCTTGATTTGGAATGATCAATATTTCCGCTGTAATTATTTATTTCAATGTAAATTGTTTAATCTATTGATTATTGCATTTCATTGGTATTTTACTTTTCTAAGGAATTTCAATATTAAAAAAAAATTAAAAATTTAAATTTTAGCCTTTGTTAATGTTTATCAAGGACCGTAAAATAAATTCTTTTTTAATTTCTTGAATTTTCTTTAAAGTGATTTTTGAGTGCGTGTACTTTTTGGCAGTAAATGACTTTTCGATTCTAACTCATTATTATCTAATGCTTGTAATCTAAGTTTAAATGTGCATAAAATTTAAGCTTCCTTACTCATTATCTGCTTTATTGGATTCACAATCCCTTCAAAATTGTATATAATATTATTTAATAAAATAATTATAATTTATGCTTTAATACGAGGCTAGAGTTCTAAACTAACTTCTTCAAATTTCCCTATTGTATTTAACATGATTTATTGTTTAAAGTATTTTTTTTAAAAAACACTCTGTGAGCAATATTGTTTGAATTTTAATTAGCTAGTTGGTAATTATTATTATTTTATTTTGATATTAAATTGGAAATTTTTATATTTCAGCCTTTTAATTGATCAATATTTTTTTTTTTCAATTTCTTTATGATAACAAAATATGCTTTCATTATTCATTTAATTCCTTTAACATTATGTTTAATTTATTTTAAATAATAAGATTTATGTACAAATATCAATTAAAATGTGTGTATCTGTGTCAATTATGCAGGTATGAGTAATTAATCTTGAATGATTATTGCACGTGACTTATAAACAATGAAAATAACTAATTGATGTTTACTAATTATAACAGAATTAGCATGATAATCTCAAAGAATAAGTTTTTCTCATATAGATTATTAACATGACAAAATGTAATTTAATGTCAGTGACATTATCTATATGTACTTTTAATAAATTATTTTTTAATGAAAGAAATTTTCTCTAATCAGAAATATAATCTTTGTCTTCGATTTTTCTGATACTTTCGAGTTACGGTACAATTGAACAGCGCTTACAAGAGTCCATATCAAATTTCTCTTAATTGTTTGTTTATTAATTGCGAGTTTTTATACATGTTTTTTGGTTGAGAAATTCGATCTGTCTTAATATTTTTTTTTTATTATAAAAATATGGTTTTTCTTACATTAAATTATTATGTTAATAATAATGTAAATGTTGTTATTATTTCTGAATTAGAGGTAAAGCATACACTTGTATAAAACAGAAGACAGATTTTTTTCAAAAATAAGAGGGTATATTCAATTACAGGAATTTATACACTTTTTAAAAAGGAAATAAATTTATAACGTTTCAGAGCTTATAAAGTTATTGTTTGAGAGTGTACATTTAATTTGAAAACATTTTAATGAAAAATGTATTTTACAGACTGAATTGAAATTACAATTGAAAACGTATAAATTTTGTTCTGCTATTTTTGTTTATTGTAGACTGGACTTGGCTTGAATTTGAACACTTATCCCTGTACATATAATGTAAAAATGTCAATTTCACGTGTATTAATCATGAGCACTCACTAGTTATTAAAGAAGGGAATTGTAGTTTTAACATTAATAAATGCAAATTTTGTGTGCAGGTACGAAATCCCAGAGTGGAACTGGTGGAACGAGCAGCGGCTGCTTAAACAGCAGTACAAGTAGTCAAGCTTTTGGTGTTAAGTCAAGCATCAGAGTGGGTAACGCAGCCAGCAACTCTGTAGAGAGTAGCGGGGGGGCGTTGGCACATGAGGGGGCAGGCACTAGTGGCACCACGACTACAGCCACTGCCAATCCACCTCCATCTGCCGCCGCTGCCAACCCTACGCCACTCTCACATTCAACGCACAAACACTTGCTGCGCTCTCGCGTCAAACTCACCAGCGAACAGTCCAAGGATTGGCCGTCCAATAAGATTTCTGGAAAGCACCACAAAAAGGATTCATCTTCTAGCTCGTGCTCCAGTTCCAGGTACAAACACACAAAACTAATTCACAAAAATTCAGCTCCCAACATGATCCTCTATTTTCCTTGATGATTTCCAACTCATCGTTCAATTTCCCCTTTAAATGATCCTTGCGAAACAAGAAGATTGTCCTCTAGATTCACTACGGAAAATGGTAGAAACTATAGTAACTTTTTCCATGTTGAAGCAAAATAAATACAAAATTATTCATTGTTATTAACATTATTTTTGAATTTATTACAGACATCGCTCTTCGTCGCGAGCCAGAAAAGCAGCGTCAGAAACTACTTCTGGAGGTGTCAACACTTTACTTCCAGGATTTGATATAGTTTCAAACAGTGCAACCCCAACTTTGGTGTCCTCCTCTGCACCCAACAACCAACTCAGTTCCAACACCACAGAAGAATCAACATCCACAGCCAATTCAGCAACTGGTGAGGAAAAATCCACTGATTTTTCTAGTCAACTCATGATTTGTTATGAAACGCAGTGCGGAAATGGTTGAGGAAAAGTTCATTTTCTTATCTAATCTTCAATCTCTGTGATAATAGTAAAATCCTTCTTTGTTTTGTTGAGTATTTTTTAATATCGGAGGGGTTAACTGTCAAACAATCAGGTGTTTGTGCTACTAAAATTTAGTAGGTTCTATACAAGTTGAGTGGAACCAAAATAGGCCAATTTAGAGGATTACAACATTTTTAAATTAAGCTTGATTAAATTTCAATTTAAAATAACAACTATAAAAATGATGATGAAAACAACTATGTTGGATTTTTTCATCTCTTGAATGTTTGTTTGAAAATATGTATTAGTTTTTTATTTTTATTTATTTTGCAGATGTTTTAGACTTTCTTCGTGAATTTTCTTTAATAATAGGTAATTTTTTTGACATTTTTAATTTATATTTTTCATGTTAAATAAAAGATAGTCAAAGAGTAGCATGCTTATTTTAGTGAGGTGCTTAATATCGATATTTAGTCGAGCATTAAATAATTAAATTGATATTATTGAATAATTAAATTCATATTATTGAATAATTAAATGCACATTATTGAATAATTAAATTTATATTATTGAATAATAATACTTGATACAATGGTGGATGGATAATGAACAAAGCAAAGATGTAAATCTTTACAACTTGAAGTTGCAAATTATTTAAAGGGATTGATTTATTTTGAATTGCAGCCAGTGGAGGTCCATCGGGTATGTCAGCGACTACAGGAGACAGTGAAAGCGACGATGGCGAAGTCGGAAGACTCCAAGCGCTTCTTGAAGCCAGGGGTCTTCCTCCGCATGTCTTTGGAGCTCTCGGTCCTCGAATGCAGCATTTGCTCAACAGAAGTATGGGCGCCAGTTCTGGTAATTAAATAATCTGACAAGTGCACATTTCTAGATTGGTTTAACACGCAATATTATTGTTTTAGCTGCAAAAGCACAACAGCTCCTGGCAGGATTACAAGCTGTGGACGACGAAGGAGAGCAGTTGCAAGCGGTGATTGGAATGGGAGAAATCCTCGTGATGGGAAACGAAGACACTCTTCCTGGATTCCCTGTGAAACAAGTTGTAGCGGCTCTCATCAATCTTCTTGGAATAGAGCACAATTTCGTTATAATGACACACGCTTGTCGCGCACTAACCTACATGATGGAGGCTCTTCCTCGATCCTCGACAGTTGTCGTGGATGCGGTACCAGTCTTTCTACAAAAACTAGAATCAATTGAGTGCATGGATGTTGCTGAACAATGTCTCACTGCTCTCGCGATGCTGTCTCGACGTCACAGTAAAACTATCCTTCACGCTGGAGGGGTCTCGGCGTGTTTAAAATTTGTCGACTTCTTTAATATCACCGCTCAACGCGCTGCTTTAACAATAACTGCAAATTGTTGCCAGAATTTGCATCCTGATGATTTTCACCTCGTTGCAGAAAGTTTGCCTCTGTTGACTAGCAGGCTAGCGAATCAAGACAAGAAAAGTGTTGAGTGTGTTTGTCAAGCTTTCAGTAGATTGGTGGACAGCTTTCAGCATGATCCTGGCATGCTTCATAAGATTGTTAATGCCGAACTCTTACAAAATCTTCAACAATTACTCATGATAACTCCGCCTGTTAACAGCATTGGTAATTTCATTACCGTACTGAGAATGCTCTCAGCCATCTCTAATCGATGCCCTGATTTGGCGCAACTACTCCTTCAGCAAAATATTGCTTTCACCCTTAGCTATCTCCTGACTGGGTCTCTTGAAGTAAAGACCGAGGATGTGGAACTTGTGCCACGATCCCCGCAGGAGTGGTTCGAGATAACTTGTCTTATTGAAGAATTAATGCCCCCCTTACCCACTGATGGAATATTCAGCGTTAATAGTTTATTGGAAAGAACGAACAATCAACAAGAAACTGTCCATTGGGAATGGCGAGATGAACGTCATTGCTGTCATCCTTTCAGCACAATTGATTCTCGCATTATCGAGGTAAATCATGACCAATTAATAATAACTTGATAATAACATTCTCTTGTTGATGATGGTAATAATAAAATTTGTTATCCTTGAATGGAAATTAGACTAATTAATAAAATTGATACCTATATTTATGGATTTACAGATGGCTTTTCAAAATGGTGAAGATGAAATCTGCTTGTCGACTTTGGGACGAACCTATACGATAGACTTGACTGTGATGAAACAAATTAATGAAGATATGGGAATGGCTAGAAGCATATTCCGTAGAGTTAATACTAATCCTACCGAAGGAAAGAGTCCTACTTGTTTGTCGAGGTAGGTCAAGATGATACAGTAAATCAGTTCATTTGATAAGCTATAGCTTTATTTGATAGCTATGTTGTACAAATTTATTCTCTCTTGATGTTCTTTTTAACTATATGGAATTACGCCCAGTTGAAGAAGAAACAATATTAAAAGCTCTTTTCTAAATTTTCAGCATGGATGTTGTGCCCCCAGTGATTGAAACAAATGAGTGGTTGGTATCTTTCATACGAACGCTTTTCTCGGTATTGTACGAAGTGTATAGCAGTTCGGCAGGACCAGCAGTTAAACACAAATGTCTGCGAGCTTTGCTTCGCATGGTTTATTATGCTTCGACAGATCTTCTGAAAGAAGTTTTGAAGAATCAAATTGTATCATCCCACATAGCAGGAATGTTAGCGTCCCAGGATTTGAGAATTGTGATTGGAGCTTTGCAGATGGCGAGTATCTTGATGAAGAGATTACCACAAGTTTTTGGAGTTCACTTCCATCGAGAAGGTGTTCTTCATCAAGTGAGACAATTGGCTGATCCGGAAATCCCACTCGGCGTATCACCACCCAAGTGCTCTTCTAGTAAGCGGACTCAAATTATTATTTCCTAATTTTGTCTTAATCCAATTAATTTGTACAAAACTAGAATCGAACAAAAAATAGAATCGAACAAAAACTAGAGTCGAACAAAAACTTGAATCGAACAAAAAGTACAAACTGATTTGTACAAAATTGTGTTCCGATACATTTATTGACATTCTTGTTTACTTAGGTACATCTTTGCCGAGTCCTCAACCTGGCCCATCAAGCACTTCACTTTCAACTACGCCACTCTCTTCTAGTAGTGCAACATCTCCAATTGCATCTCCAATTACTAATGGCAACATTCTTTTTGGAACGATAGCCTCGAGTCAATTAAAACCGAATCTTACGGCCACGATGGAAACTCGCAGTCGAAGCGATTTAACTGTCAGCATCGATGATTCCAACACCCCACCGAGTGCACATTTGTAAGTCTTACTTTTATCTTTAGAAACTTTATCTATTTTGTAAACATTTATTCGGAGAATTAATATTGCAATTGTTTTCTTTCAGAAGAATTGGAGATGTTTTAAAAAGAAAACGTCAGAATAAGAAAAGTCGTTTTTCAAGATTAGGAAGTGGAGCTCCACAGCAACCCCAACAGCCTGAATCCTTGTTCACAGGCTTTGCTCCAAAAAATAGTCGCTTTTTAGGCAACTTGAATCCAGCAAGATGGGGCAAGAAATCTTCTTCAAGCTCCAGCAGTGATAAAAGGGACTCAAGTTCTTCTACTAATTTGGCAAAGCCCCCCAGCAATCCAAGTTTAACTGGAGGAAATCGCGATAAAGCAAAAGCTTGGGTCAGAGAACAAGCTTCTCAGTTTTTAGCGAGATATCAGGATGACGCCCCTTGCACACATCCCGCTTTAACTGTTCTTGCCAGACTCACTTCAGCTATCCAACGTCTACAGTCAAACGTTAGTCAACAATATTCTTTCATAAATAAACATTAAATATTTATCAAGACCATTATCTCATCATCAATTTTAATCATTAATTACATTTTGTTTTAATTTTCAATTTTAACAGGAACTGGATGAGATGTTTTCAGCGTTAACAGAACTTCGTGACATTGTTTTGGAAAGTGATATTTCCCCCTTTGAGATGAACTTTAGTGGCCTCATCAAAGCTTTGTTGAACTACCTCACAACTACCGATGCTCCTGGCAATAGATACGATCGACTTTCAATGTTCTGGAAATTGTTTGCCGAGTCGACTGTAGGTTTTTTTTAATTTGTAATCTAAAAGCAGTTTAATTTTTAACTTGTAATCTAAAAATAGTTTAATTTTTAATTTGTAATCTAAAAATAGTTTAATTTTGCTTTCTCATAGGGAAGCATTGTTTAATTTGCAATCTAAAAATAGTTTAATTTTTAGTTTATTTTATAATAATGAAAATGTAGATAAAAATTGAAAGATAATTTTACAGGTACAGCAAGATAATAATCTGGTAGATTTGAATTCTGGCGCGTTTGGTGCTCTGGTTATGAAACTGAATAGTTGTGTAGCGCAGTTGGAACAATTTCCAGTTAAAGTTCATGATTTACCAGCTGGTTCTGGAGCTGGAAGAGGAAGTGTAAGCGCTCTCAAGTTCTTCAACACGCATCAACTAAAGGTAAAGATCCTTAGTTTATTTCTCGTTATTATTATTATTATTATTGTTATTATTATTATTATTATTATTATTATTGCTAAATAATTTTCTTTGTCAAAAAGATGTTTCACGATACTTGTTGACTTTTTAGTGCAACCTTGTGCGCCATCCAGACTGTAATAGTATGAAACAATGCAAAGGTGGTCCTGTTAAAGTAGATCCTCTTGCTCTTGTACAGACAATAGAACACTATCTCATGTTGCCAAAGTGTGAAAAGATTAGAGATGCTGAGTCAATGGCAAGTGAGGAAGAAAATAGCGAAGAGGATGCAGATGATCGTTTGGTAGGTATTAGGAGCATGAGTCTTAAAATAAAAAGTGTCGAAATTTTTGTACATTTTACTATTCTAGTTTTTCTTCTTTCCTTTTCAGCCCAGTCAGAATCCAGGAAAGCACAAAATTGAATTGCTGATTGGAAATGAAGTTTTACCTTTTGATATGACTGTGTATCAAGCAGTCAGACAATTTGGCTGTACTGGAAATGATCACTCCGAAGCTGACGCTGACAGTGAGCCGCCTCTAGGTCAAGACGTAGTTTGGATGCAAACTCACACTATCTATTATAGGTAATAAAACAAATTACAGTAAATTTCGTACAATTTATCTTAATTATTATGATACAATTAAGTGATTAATTTATTAATTATCTGTTTAATTTATCTCTATTCAGCATTAAAACTTAAAGATAATGAAATTTCTTTTAGACGTATTACGAAAGAGGAAAACTCTACTTCACCCAAGCCAGGCTCAAGCTCTCAATTAAGTAGTCGAAAAGGAAAGGGTAAAAGTACAAAAATCAGTTCAAAGAGAAAAGAAGACAGTCTTTGGCAGGATGGAGTTGTACCTTCCCAAGTGTGTCCTCTAGCTCCATACCTCTCTCCGACTTTGCCATCTCTTGTGACAATTTCTGATGCATCCTTGGATGGACTTTGTCTCCTGAGACTTCTCTATGCTTTGAATAGACATTGGGGTGTACTTTTCCCACACTTGAAGAGTATGAATCTTTTATCTTCACAAGACTTCATTAATAATAAAATTGCTGCAAAAGCAAGTAGACAACTTCAAGATCCTCTTGTTATTGTAACTGGAAGCTTACCTTCATGGTTGCAACAAATCGCTACTGTTTGGTAAGGAACTCAAAACCTTGATGAATAATAATCTCGATATATTTTAAATAATTTGCTTTTATTGCATGAGTTTTCTTTCTTTTTTAACTTTCTGATTTTTGCTTATTTTTAATTATTTTATTTTTACACTCTGAATACATTCTTAATTTTTACACTCTTATTCACAGCCCGTTTCTCTTCCCGTTCGATACGAGGCAACTTTTATTGTACGTAACGTCTTTTGATCGTGATCGAGCTCTCCAGCGCCTTTTAGATTCTGCCCCCGAAATCACAGGACCTGACAGTCAGGAGCGTGTGACTCCACGTTTACAAAGAAATAAGAAAAGAATATCCAGAACTGATATTTTGAAGGAAGCAGAGCGAATCGTTCAAGAAGTTGGATCAAGCAAAGCTCTTCTTGAAGTTGAATATGAAAATGAGGTAGAGTTGCTTGAAACTCGAAACAGTTTTGTTTAATAAATTAAATAATTTATCTTTCTATTTTAAACTTGAATATTTCTTTTCATTATAGGTTGGCTCCGGTTTGGGACCCACATTAGAGTTTTATGCTCTGGTTTCTAAAGAACTTCAACGTGCTGAACTTGAATTATGGCACGGAAGTTCAAGTCCAACCCATGATGGTTATATTAACAATCCTCAAGGTCTATTCCCTTCACCAATACCATGGAACACAAGAGTTTCACAACTCGCTAAATTAAAAACAAAATTCAAATTTCTTGGAAAATTCACAGCTAAAGCTATCTATGATTCAAGAATGGTGAGTATCAGACTAAATGAAATATTGTAGAAATATATTTTTTAAACTTAGTCTTGTGAGCAGAAATTGTGCACAAGATATTAATATTGTGCAGCAGAATTTTTTTCTAAATGGTAGCTAAATGTTTTAAATATCAAGTGACTGCTGTTTGCTATTTCATATGTATAAAGTTGCCTACTTGAGTTATGTGCCCTTTTTCGATCAGGTAGTTCAATTGTGTAATTAAATATTTAGTTCTAAAATAACGAGCGAGAATTTAAAAAAAAAGTGCAATATTTACGCTTCGATGAATTATATTATAATTTTAAATTTAATTTATTATTAATTCTACATTGGCTTGTCTTTCTCTTTGGGAGAATTCTATCGGTCAACATATTAATTTATAATAGGCTTAATGATTAAAAACTCTTAATTAACATTTTTTAATTTTATCTATTTTCTTTTAAATTGTAATTGGTTTTAAAAAGTTTGTCTTCCACTTTTTCAGTTGGATTTGCCATTCAGTATAAGTTTTTATCATTGGCTGCTGGGAGAAGACCAATCATTGAACTTGTCACACTTGGCTCATGTAGACTCAGATGTTCATCGTTCTCTAAACAAACTTCAGGACGTTGTTCGGCGAAAAGAATTAATAGAACGAGATCAAACTTTGAAATGCAGCGAAAAGGCTCTACTGATTGAAGCTCTTGACATGGACGGCTGCCGTATCTGTGATCTTGGTCTCGTTTTTGAATTACCTGGTTATGAGAATATAGAACTGAGAAAAGGAGGCAGTGAAGTCCCGGTTACTATTCACAATTTGGATCAGTATATCAAGGTAACTTGAATCTTTCTTAAAGAAATGAATAAAGGTCCAAACTGAATACCAGTGATTGACATTTAATCACTGTCAGAAATTGGACCTTTAATTTTATAACAATTTTGCCAAAAATACCAATTTGTTCTTAATAAAATAAACTTGTTATTACCATTAATAATTGAAATATTCTAGTTGGTGGTACATTGGTTCATGTACGAAGGAGTTTTTAAACAAATGGAAGCATTCCGTGAAGGTTTCGAATCAGTCTTTCCTATTGGACATTTGAAGCTGTTCTTCTCAGAAGAATTGGAGGCTGTGTTCTGTGGTCACGTTCAAAATGGGGGCCGTTGGGACGTTAGAACTTTACACGATTGTTGTCGAACTGACCACGGTTATACGCCAGATTCAAGGGCAATTCAATTTCTGTTTGAAGTAATGTCTGAATACAATAGTGAAGAACAAAGGCAATTTATTCAATTCGTTACTGGATCTCCAAGATTACCAGTTGGTGGTAAGTGTATTCTTGAATGTTTAAATAACAAATATTTTTAGAGAGCTCTTGAGACTATTAATTTTCTAATCATTATTTCTAGGTTTCAAGAGCTTGACACCGCCGCTGACAATAGTACGAAAAACACTAGATCCTTCCATGAGAGCAGATGACTTCCTCCCTTCCGTTATGACCTGTGTCAACTATTTGAAACTGCCAGATTACACGTCTCTGCGAATAATGCGAGACAAATTGAGGATAGCGTCTCACGAGGGTCAACATTCGTTTCATCTTTCATAAAAACGAAAAAAAACCAGATAAATAATGCTGGTTTTAAAAGCTAGCACTGAGTTCGACCTGATGTGGTAGAAAATTCACAAACTCATGAAATTCCAGTTTTTTTTCATTGTTTGATTCTCTCTTAAAAGATTTCAGTCAAATAAATTCTAGTTTGATGTCGATTTCTCACGTATACCCATTTCGATTTGGGCGAAACTTAAAGGGTTCGTGATTGATAATCTCAACCTTGTTCTTGTCGTTGTGATCTGGTATTTGTCTTCGGTGTTAGTGTAATACAAGAAACAGAATGAAGACAATTGTAAATACCTAGAGTTACGTCGAGGCAGTTTGATATACGCAAGTCTATATATAAATACTTTATATTATGATTGTATCGAAATCAGTACTGCTTTAGAGATCGATTAAAATGACTAAACTACAAAGCAAGAGGGCGTTTACCGTAGCTATAAGTAAATTTTATATCAGCGATGCTTCTGACGTGTCACCACCTGTCGCTCGATTTTTTGACTTATTAATCAAGAAGTCACTTTATAAGAGTAAGACATGCTCGGTCGACATGACCAAACTTACATAATATTAACGATAAAACGGTAATAGCTACGCATCTCGTATTTTCTTTCTTTCTTTTTTTTTTATTCTTTTTTTTGTCTTTGTAATGGATCTCTTGTGTTCGTTGCTTTGCGTCATCGGCACACTTCAAGTCGTACGACACTTTCATTTTAATCGATGTACGTACCACGTTCAATAATTATTTGATATTTCTATTGGTAGTTAAGGTAGTACGATTATTTCTAAGTTAAGGGTATAGCCAGCATCATTAGACTAAATAAAGATATTTGAGAAAATCAAGGATCTTCCAGATCCATTTTTAGGCTTAAGGATAGGAGTTTTTGAATCTTAGATTTGTTCCAGGAAAGTTTGCATTTCTTTAATATTCTTTGCTTCTTGGAATCTTATTATTTGATAACCTAAATTCTTTATAAATTCTTATTGTTTCATAATCTGTCTTCTGACAAACTTTGCTGTAAATTCTATTCCTTAACTTTTTATTTAACAAAAAACTTGCTTCTCAAAATCTTCTTATTTAATACACCTAGTATGTTTTTTCTAGGCATTTTCTCCTACTAGATTTCTAATTATGTCATTTTCGTTGTAGTCTTTTTAATATTCTCCAAAAATTTGTATCTTTAAGAATGAATTTAGTCTAATGATGAGCGACGGTGTTTATTAAATTTGGCAATGTTAATATAAAACAAAACATATGTTATCCTCTTAGCCTTTATAAAACTGGACATATATTTGTTTTTGTTTTGTTTGATTTTTTTCTCATATTTGCTAAATTTGAGAGTTTTTGAAAAAAAAAAAAAAAAAAAAACTGTAAATTTGTGGTACAAGAATCTATGTTACAAGTTTTATGAAAACACCTCTCGAACTTGAGATTCGATTTGAACCACGTCATATTCGTATTATAAACAACAAGAGTTATATTTATATCGATCTTATTAGCATAAATTGATTAAGTTTATTTCACTCAATTGAACATTGTTTCTTTCAAGTCCTTCAATAAACGCAGTCGTAATAAATTATAAAAGTTTATCTAACCTAATCCAAACAAAATAATTAATTATAAAAATTACTTGACATTAAATATTACCCAAATATTTGTATTTCAATTTTTATTGTCAATGAGAAATCGTGCAATTTTTTGCTTCCTCACAGGGAGCATTGTAATTGTAAAGATTTTCAATTTTCCAAAAAGAGTCTAAATCGACTTACTTTCATCTAAAAAGCTTAAATCCGAAGATTGAAGTAAATTCCAGATGTATGTGTGTATGTCACCCCCTTTTTGTCACCAGGACATCTCGAGCACGATTTGACCGAATTCAATAAAATTTGGTTTACTTTTTATACTCGTCAAAACCAATTTTTTAACTAAACAAATGCGTTTTAAGTGATTTTTAGTGCGAATCGCACTTGAGAGCACTCATTTCAAACTTTGAAAGGAGGAAAAGCCAAGGTGTTCAATTTTGGTGCTTTTTTCTTATCAGAAGCAGTTAGAATCCATTTTTTCTCTACAAAATCCTTTTTTTGTCTTCACGTTTTGAGTGATCTTTATTGAGAAATGTACTTGAAAGCACTTATTTTAAATTTTAAAACTATCTAAAGGCAAGGTGTTAAAGTTTTTTTTATTAAAAATTGGTGGAGTAAATGACAAAAGGTTTAGAAAATGAACATAATTTTCCACTTGTTTTAGTTGAAATGGCTTTTATTTTGAAATCACAGCTTAATTAATTTCTTAGCGATATAAAAATTAATATTTCCTTACTTATATATCTGTCACAAGAGAACATTTCTTTAAAACAATTTTTTAGTTGTAGAACAAATTTGGAAGTTAAAGACACAATGTTAACCATGCCAAAATAAAACACGAACCACCCACAGGAGTCAACTTGCTGTAACTTTTATCTCCAGTAAAGGCTGAATAATAACATGGTCCACAGAACAAAATGATTCCCGAAAGAAACAGCGTCCCTGCCTGTAAGAATTATTTATTTATTTTATGTTTAAATCAAGTAAAAAGTAATTTTGATACTTACTAAAAAGGGAAACTTGCACAGAGGTAAACTTAATAATGATATCGTGTGGAGTAGATGATATCTGGAAGCAGTTTCAAAAACTCGTCTTTCCTCAACACCCTTTTCGTTGTCCGCATATTTTTCTATAAAGAACAGTTGGAAGTTTGAAAAATGTTTATCTTTATTAATTTTTGCACCCTTATTGTTTCGAAATTTTTAAAAATACTCTTAAGGACATGACGTTTATTGATATTTGTATTAAAAAATAATTTTATCAAATTATTTATACATACTATGCGAGCCGTACGCTGCTAAAATAATAGCGACTGCTCCACTGAGTCCTGCGATTCTGATATAGGGTCCTGTAACTGCAGCAAGTCTATATAATTCTGGAGGATTCATTTTCTTCACAACTGTTTCAGCTGGTTTTGTCAATCCAACATAATTTGCTAACTGCAAAGATTTGTTAATTAATTATTTCAATGTTTCAAGGAACGTGGATATCTTTCAAACCATCTGTTAAATTTATATAGTAAAGTACGATCTTTTATCAAAATATGAAACAATTACATTATTTTAAACTTAGGTAATATTTTATTTGAAAAGAAAAACAGAATATGTATAATGTGACCAAAAATATTCAGTAGGTACATATAAGTATACTTGCATAAAAGAAATAATAGAATTATTAAAAAAATATATATTTTCATTAAGTCAATAAAGAAATTAACAATTTATCAATATTAATTTTACTTTTATCGAGTCGTATTTTTATTATTGAAAGAAAAACAAACATAAAAAATACGAAAATAAGTACATATAAGTATACTTGCATAAAAAAATAAAAGAATTGTTAAAAAAAATATATTTTCATTAAGTCAATAAAGGAATTAACAATTTTTCAATAATTAATTATATTTTTATCGAGTCGTATTTTTATTATTGAAAAAAAACAAATATTCAAATAATAACTATCAATTTATTTGCTCACTAGGAGCATGTAAAAAGTGAGGTTAACTTACCTTTTTTGTATAACGAATCGATCCTGAACAAACAGGATTATTAAAAAGAGCGTAATTAACTACGTCCTGTAATCCCATTATAATAAAACTGTTTAATGAAAATAAATATAATGCAAAATGTCAATGTTAATTGTTTTTGTTTCAATTTCAAACATGAAAAATACACCGAATTTGGTGTATACTTTCACTCACCTATATAGGTATACCTATATCCCTATATTAATGGTGTAAAACCTATATATTTTTAATAATTATGATTCAAAATTTCCAGTTATTCTCTGATAAAATATATTATTTGCATAATAGTGGCATAGGTTTTGAGTTTCAACTTTTTTAAAGTTTATGCCGGTAAATTTCTCGTAATTTCTTAAATTCCCAAGTTCATTGTGTGGTTTGTTAGTTGTATTTATATTTATTGCTCAACATTACGTTAATTCTGTGTTACGCAGAAACTAAAAATTCATTTTGGCGTTCTAGGAAATATTAACAATGGTAAGTTTATAAAGTTTTACATGCTAAACAAAAATTTAGTTTGTAGTTTTCAAAAGATATAAGAAATCCGTTTATCAAAATCTAACCTCGATATATAATGAATTTTAGGCTCAGAATTTTCGTGAAGCTATTCCAAATTACTCCCAGGTATATGATAATTATTTGGTTTTTAGACTTTTTTAAAACACTTTAATTTTTAAATCTTACTGTATTAATTTTAGGCGCATACTTTGAGGTTAAGTAACAATTTGTATAAACAAAATTTCTTATTAAATCTTATTATTTAATTCGTGGAAATCTTAAATTTATAAAAAACAAATGTTTTGTTGAGACTCTTAATTATTTAAAAATAATCGATTTAAATATAATCCGATGACACTCTATTTTTTTCAGAGCAGTGCAGTTATTGCTGCCGGTTTAGGTCTTGCGGCTGTTGGATTTGCTGGTCGTTATATTTTAAGAAGAATGCCCGTATTATCGCAAAAAATGTCAGAAGCTATGAAAAATATGCCCAAATTGGATTCACAAGTACGCATTTAATTAATTTGTAATGTCAAAAGATATTTTTTACATCAAAGAAATAATTATTTGTTTGTGGCATGATTTTACACAAGATATTTTACTTTTATAAATTATTATTATTAATAATTAATATTAATTTATTTAACTAAACATGAGATTTTACACTGAGTTGAAAGAATATATTTGCTAAATTAAAATATGAATTAATTTTTAGACATTGGCAAACAGCAAATATTACAAGGGAGGCTTTGAACCAAAAATGAACAGAAAAGAGGCCAGCTTAATCTTAGGAGTATCACCTACAGCTCCAAAAGCAAAAATTAAGGATCAATTTAAAAAAGTAATGATAGCTAATCATCCGGACAGAGGTGGTTCACCCTACATCGCAGCAAAAATTAACGAAGCTAAAGATCTTCTAGAAAAATGAATTTAGTTTATCAAATTTTCCCCCAGTTTATAGGTAAATCTTCTTTTAAAATACTATATTCTAAAATATTCTCACTGAAAATTCTTTCAAATTAATTGTAAATATTTTATCAAGTAAATTTTACATTTAAAGTAATTTAATCTTTTTTTCCCAATGAGGGGAGATTATATTTTTTTTACACTTGAAGGATGTAAATTTTATAAAAAATTTATAAAGCTTACAATGTAAATTTTATCATAATTCGTAGGCAATATAATTAAACAACTAGCTCAAGGTCAAAGTGATTTATTCAAATTGTATTTACATTTTTTAATTTACTAAACAAATATAATATACCTATTAAAATATTGAGCCTGCTCATAAATAACAGTCTGCGGTGCTAGAAAATATATTAAATTTTAAATTATACTTATTGGGATAGCAGTTTTAAATCTCATCTGCTGAATTTCAGTTTAAAATTATTAATAATCTCTCTATTTTCTATTAGAGTTGCAAGCAATAATTTTGCTTTTAGTGGACCGAAAACTCAGCTGTAATTTTAAAAAGTAAATAAAGAATAATCTTACGAACTTGTCTGAATATTTTTGAACATTTCAGAATTAGAGTCAGTAATTTTTATTATTATTATAAATTTATTTTTCTCTTTTCAATTGAGTATTCATTGATATTTATTAATTGACTTTTGCTTTGTCGACTCACGTAAATCTGGCATTCACTTTGTGATACAAAGATATCATAATTTTTCGCTAAAATAATTGAATTATAGCAATTAGTATTTACGGTTTTGTGTAACTTCCATTTGTTCTAATTTGTTCCATTTGGTTTGAGTTATAAAAACTCAGTTAAATAAGTAAGAGACTAACAGCAATATATGTAATATAGATTAAAAGAATTATATAAAAATGGAAGATAAGATTCAAATTCACATATTGATATATTAATTAATTAGGGCTGATTAACATTTTCAACGGTGTTTATGAGTTCTTAATGCATATGGTGTAATCCGATCTTAAGTCAGAGTTGCCAAAAATATCCAATAAGCATTTAATTTTTCTGACACTTTCCTAGCTTACGTAGCATCTCAACTTGAATAACAATTTTTTTTAAAAAAAAAAACTATTTAAACTCTGAGCTTTTGATATTTTTCCAGGGATATTGATGAAAATGTCTGACTTGTCCCTGACCTGTGGCAACCCTGTAAATACTATAGATTTTAATTAATAATTTATAATACATTGTTGAATTATTTACGATCATAACAAGACGATTTTGCAATAAATTAGTCACCCCGATAGATGTAGAGTTGTTAAAATTTTGAATTGTAACAGTTTAAAACTGCAGACATAAACCACATAATCTTATTTCTTCCAGAATTGACCCTTTAAAAGGAATGCTGAGATATTTTGTTTGGAGCTATAATACTTTTGGATTTGATGAATTCTTTTTAACGCATGACATTAGCTTTGACTAGAAATTATTGAAAGATATTTCGGTGGGTCCTTAACAAACATTATCTACTTAATCTCTCTTCTTTAAGAACCATTCGCCTTTGAGAGACCTTTATCCTTAACTTATTAATTGCGCTACGAGGTAGAGATCCAGTTTCTTTAAAAATGCTCTAAAAAAATTAAGAAAACATTAAATTATTATTATAACTACTATTATTATTATATTGGGTCAATGAGATTTGAAAAGTACCTGCATAAAGTCATGGCAACGCAGAACGATGCTGTCTTTTGTAATTTCCTTAAAACATCCCGCTAATACTGCAAAATCTTGACAGGCTAACAGATTCTCTTTGTTTCTTTTTATTAGGGTTAACGCAACTCGAAAAATAATCTTGCTACCTTCATAAAATAGACAGTCCCAAATTCTAAGAGTTGTCTGCAGATGTTAAAAAATTATAAACAGTATTTTAGATGAAATTATTTACTTTAATTTACCTCGATTGGTAGAACTTCCGCAAACAAACAAATGAACCACTTGGTGGCAATCACAGCCCATGGTAAACCCAAACTGGTAATATGCTGATGCACATCTGGAAATTTAATCCTGAAAATAAAAAAATTATTGCACAACAACAACAAAGATCTTACAACTGAAAAATCAAGTGCAAACATACAATTTTAATTACATACACGTGATGTTTTTAAAGTTTCCCAACTCTTATGATTTTGTTGTTACTAATAAAAATTACCTGACTAATTCTTCTAAAACGTCTATATCTGTTAATAAACCATCCATCGTTGGAGTATAATAATCAGGTAAAATATTTTCAATTAGAGCTTTCAAAAGCCAAAAAGCTGTTTCTTCGTTTTTCGTTGCTAGAAATAATAATCCTGCTATGTAATTCAGTCCCTAGAAGTACATAGAATTACTATTCTACCTGCATTCACACGTGATTCTCAAAAATTTTAATATTAAAGAAATTCTGATATAGCTAATTAATGACCTACTTGGCAATAACCAACGTCTTTATTTTGATGAGCAAATGCGAGTAAAATATTGTACAATTGTAGTTGATAAGCTTTCGTATTATTAAAAAAAATATTGTCTGGAAAAGTTCGTGGAAGATCTGTTCTTATAATTTCAGACACCTCTGTATTGTGCGGACCGTCCAACAATTGATGATATAAATCTGGGGTTGCATCTTTTAATTCTTTTCCTCCACTTACTATGAGCCATATCTGTTAATTATAATTTTCATTAATCTAATTCAATTTCTATTAAATATTGGTTGCTTAGACTATTGACATTCCAATTTTTGAAATCAGTTATTATTAATTGTACTATTTTATATTTTGTTGCAAAATTATTACCGCCGCCCTGTGTTCTCCAGGAATTCCTTTTCGGACATATTTCTTCAGTGTGGCATTCCGTCGAAGGACCTTTCTGGTTCCAATTATTTCCGCCCACTTTTTGGCTCTTTTGGCTAAAATTTTAAGATATTCAGACATAAAATCTTCGTAAGTTTGGTAATCAAAATCTGATGGTCTTTCGAATCCATATTCGTCCACATTACTGAAAAAGCATTAAAAATATTTGATAAAAATGATCTCATAAAAACTAATAATGCTTGTATAATAAATGAAAAAAGAATCAAAGAGTTTGTCCACTCATTTTGTTTAACAAAAGGTAATTTTCAACAAATTGTAACCTATAAATGAAAAACATCACAGTTTGTTTACTGTTTTGTATATAAAACTTACACATAAAGAACATTTCAACTAAAATACACTAAAAGTATTTTAAACAAAATTACATTTTACCTAAAATATGATGTGGTGGCCATTCCATATTTTGATTTTGAGGTTCTTTTTACGTAATTTACATGGTTTTTTACGTCAATTGTCGCTCAATGCATTATTTCCCTTGTATCCTTAAGGCACTTTTCATTTTTGTTCTTCTATCTTTCTCTAGCTCGTTCAACGACTCGTGAGTTAGAAAAAGATGGAAAAGTTTATTGTTCAGCCATCATTTCGTACCCATCCCTGCCAAAACTTTTAGGGTGACGTCCCATGACTGCGTTGTGCTTTGCGTTTTAATAAGAGAAACAAAGACAAATACTTATTTCTGTCTCTTTCTCTCTGATTACAACGCAATGAAAAACGCACAACGCAGTCATGGGACGTCACCTTCAGCTATTGTTGAACTTGTCCAAACTGTCATTTTTGCAGTTCCGAGGGTGTAAATGTACCTTAATGACACATTTTCTTCTTGCCGCATTTAGGTTATTTTTTAGCAGGAACCTAACCTCAAAGGAAGAATTCTAAAAACTGGTCTGTTTTTTAAGAAATCAATCACATCTGTTTGAAAAATGTTTCTAAAACTTGTTGCTAAGTGCAGCGATCCTCCTTTAGGTATTTTATATTTTTTTACCAATGTTAACTCTTATTTTTCTACGTTTTACAAATTTATTCTTATACAGTATTAATAGAATACTTTTTCTAATTATATTTTGTAATAATATGTATTCTTTTGTATAATTATTAGGTGCTTTGATATTGAGTGAAATAGTTTCTTCTGAAAAAAATGTTAAAATCCCAATAACTTGGACTGATGATTGGAAAGGATCGGGGAACGCACAATTATTCGATAAAGAAGGACGTTTAGTTGGTGAAACTAACAATGATGTTGCTCGTTATTTGGCGAGAACTTTAGATACAAATTTATACGGTAAATTTTAAAAATAAAAACAAATTCACTTTTTGAAGTTAAAAAGTCAAGACGATGACAGAATATAAATTAAAAATAAAATAACTAATTTGGCAATGTTTTCAGGAGGCGATGAACCGTCAGAAAGAACAGAAGTTGATCATTGGCTCTCATTTTCAATTGGTCCTCTTCAAGGAAAACAATCTGTGACTGATTCGATTGAATATTTGGATCGAATGTTAATGCCCAGAACATGGCTGGTTGCAAAACATCTGACAATTGCAGACATTTGCGTTTTTTCTTCTCTTTTTGAGGAAAAGGATCTAGTTTTGGATGGAAAATATCCTCACGTTAACAGATGGTTCAAACAAATACTCTCGCTTTCTGCCACTAAATCGGCATTGGATTCCGTTTCCAAAAATGGAAAAGCTTCCAAAAATGTCAAGAAACTGCCCAAAAAAGCAGCAGAGAAGGAAGTAAAGGCTACGCAGAATGTCAGAAAGCAAGAAGGCAAATTTATAGAGTTGCCTGGTGCTGAGATGGGAAAAGTAAAATCATATTTAAGTTAAATGATGATTATTATTTATCACTAAATTGTTCTTTAAATTGAAGGATTGTATTTTTTTTAATGTCTTTTGAAATCAGTCCTTTTATTAAAGTTTTATTATTTTTTACTCTCTGTTTTTGAAGGTGGTTGTACGTTTTCCGCCTGAAGCGAGCGGTTATTTGCATATTGGACACGCAAAAGCGGCACTTTTAAATCAGTATTATGCTGAAGCTTTTAAAGGCCAGTTGATTATGAGGTTCGATGATACAAATCCAGCAAAAGAGAACGTAGAATTTGAAAAAGCTATCCTGGAAGATTTAGAAATGCTTGAGATAAAACCAGATCGCTTTACCCACTCTTCAGATTATTTTGATCTTATGCTTAAATATTGTGCACAATTGATAAAAGATAGCAAGGCTTTTGTCGATGATACACCTGCTCAGGAAATGAAGGATCAACGAGATCAGAGATTGCCTTCATCAAATAGAAATAATTGTAAGTTTTTATTCATTCAAATGTGTATGTATTTCATTTTAAAAGCACAGCTAAGATTGCCTGTATATTCATTTTAAAGTATAAAACATTTAAGACATTTTAAAGTATAAAATATTCAATTTATTGTAAGAATTAAGTACAAAGAGGAAAAAAGTTATATTTGTAATAAAAAATGTTCTCAAGAAAGTTACTTTTTTCAGCGGTTGAAAAGAATATGAAAATGTGGGAAGAAATGCAGAAAGGCACTCCAAAGGGTCTCGAGTGCTGTGTGAGAGCGAAAATAGACCATGAATCTGCAAACGGTTGCTTACGAGATCCAACAATCTACAGATGTAAACCGGAACCACATCCTCGTACTGGCACCAAATACAAGTGATTTAAAAGCATTTCTCACTTGCTCCTAAAAAGGAAGCTTTATACAATTTTTGCATATTTATTTTTACGTTTTCAGAGTATATCCAACCTATGATTTTGCCTGTCCAATTGTGGATGCTGTTGAGGGAGTAACGCACACTTTACGTACAACTGAATATCATGATCGAGATGCGCAATTTTATTGGTTTATAGAGGCCTTGAATCTTAACCGTCCTTATATATGGGAATACTCTCGCCTCAATATGACTAACACGGTACTTTCGAAAAGAAAACTAACCTGGTTTGTCGCAGAAGGTCTGGTGGATGGTTGGGACGATCCTCGATTTCCAACGGTTCGTGGAATTCTTCGAAGAGGAATGACAGTGGACGGTTTAAAACAATTTATTATAGCTCAAGGAAGCTCGAGATCAGTTGTCTTCATGGAATGGGACAAAATCTGGGCCTTCAATAAGAAAGTCATTGATCCCATTGCTGTTAGGTATAGTATAAGAGAGCAGTAACTTAAATTTAAATAATTGGTAATAAAGTGATTTTGAAATTGGCGATAAAATCAGAACATTTGAAATTGAGTAATCAGGTGAAATTAAAATAGTTATAAAAATATTTAAATTAATACTAATGAAATGCTTCTCTTTTGTTCAGATATACTGCCCTGGAATTTGACAAGCTTGTACCATTGAAAGTTGAAGGTGTTAAAGACAGTTTCACAAATGTTTCAAATCATCCTAAAGATCCGTCATTAGGCACAAAGCGAGTTGAACACAGATCTGACATCCTTATTGAAAAGGTTGACGCTGATGCTTTGAAGGAAGGAGAAAATGCGACTTTTGTCCACTGGGGAAATATCATGATAAAGAAAATTAAGAAAGAAAAGGCAGGCGTAGTAGGTGTTGAAGCAGCATTGAATTTGGAAAACAAAGACTTTAAAAATACATTGAAATTGACCTGGCTTCCAGTACTTGAACCTGACGAGAAAAATACTGAGGCTGGAAAATTAGTGCCTTGTTATGCTGTTTATTATGATCATATCATCAGTAAACCGGTTCTTGGAAAAGATGAAGATTTTAAAGATTTTATTAACAAGACAACTCGGGTACTTAATAGCTGTCGTATTTTATATCATTATCTACTATATTATAATTTTATTTTATATTTATAGGATTTTAAGACTAATAAAATAACTTTTAAAAGGGTGATAAAGCAGTAACGAAGACTTGTATAATAAATTTGTGCTTTCAGACTGAAGTTAAAATGATAGGAGAGCCGACAATGAAGAATATAAAGAAAGGAGAGATTATTCAAATTCAAAGAAAAGGATTCTTCCGCTGCGATGTTCCATATCAACCTCCAAACACTTTCTCGTCTCAAGAACAACCATTAATCTTGTTCCATATTCCTGATGGACACGCGATTCCTTCCAACAATCAGGCTGCAAGCAACTCGACTGAAAAGAATACTCAACCGACAAAACAAAAGGTGAATTTGTATTTTAATAATAATAAAAATAATAATAATAATATAATAATATTATTGTTCATCAAATGATGGATGCACTTTATAATCAATTGTTAAAACAAAGCCAAACATTCATGTCAGAATAGTAAATTGACAGTAAATTACTTATCCCAACAAAAGAAGAAGTTAATCTGTTTAAAGTTTATAAAATTCGTAAAAAGTCTTATTAGAAAGTAAATGCGTTAATAGATATATTGAGGTAATATGAAAGAAAGATTATCTAATTTTTCAAATTTATTCTGATTTCAACATTTCATTTTCAGTATGTCGCTAGTTGTTATAAAGACCTAAAAACCAGGTTTTCTTCTGACCTTTCAAAAACTACGTATTTTAATTTCTAATATAATGTGTGATGGAATGAAAATCTTAATGATAATCTGAAAAAGTTATGATATTTATAATTTACACCCAAAATAGGTTATTTAAATAATTAAAATAATCTTATTTTTTTCAAAATAGTTCACAAATATGACCGGTTCAATAAAACAGATTGACTATCAGTTTATTTTTTGCTTTAACAAAAATTCATTTCTTTAAAAAATTAATCATTTTAACAAGCGAACAAGTCAATAATTTTAAAGTTTTTGATTGAAATTTAATGAGTAATCACTTTTTATTTGTATTTGGTTTCGAAATTCTTAAATGCTTCATCTACATTTTATATTAATTACATGTTTGATTGCTGCATATCTATATTGTGTTATATTGTCCACGTTTTCTTCATCCCCACCTTTTTCCAAAGAGAAGGGATTTCAACTTGAACTGAACACATTACTGGCACAGTTTACAGTTCACGTGGTACTCACACAATGTGCTTCCTTACATTATTTCTTTTCTCTTTTCATGCCATATGTTTAAAAAAAAGTTTAATTCATAAAGCTTAGTAAGAAAAAAGCTGCTCGTAACTTTTAAAAGGTATTTTAAATATCAATATTGTGGTAAATACTTTTTATCGATGTTTGTTAATTTATTTTGCTTGTCGCTTGAAATTAATTTCAAAATAGAAAATATACTATTTAAAAAAATATTGTATGTAATTCGTGATATAATTTTTATAGAAAAAGTAATGATAAACTATCAATTTTATTATTTTCTGCTTCCTTGGAGGAAGCATTGTAATCGTGAAAATGTTTAATCTTCAAAAATTACGTTTTTTGTCATCAGGATATATTAAGAATGTCATGACAGATTTTAATAAAATTTGATGGAGTTATAATACTAATTAATTTCAAGATTTGTATGTTTTTTTTAGATATTGTCTTTTTTAAAAATACGGGTTTTTCATAAAAATGTTTTCGTTTTGTAAATTACATATATATATATTTATTTAAGAAAAAAATTGAAATGTTGCGAAACATTGGTTGCTTTTATTATGATTGTATTTAATGTAAACATATTTCTGTGTTTGTTAAGTAGAATTGATTTTAAAATGTGTTGATAATAATTCTCCTTTTTCTAGAATGACAGAGCGATTGCAGATCTGAATGAAAAAATTGTCAATCAGGGAAATAAAGTTCGAGACCTGAAGGCAGCAAAAGCTGACAAAGCAACAATTGGCGCTGAAGTAAAAGTACTTTTAGACCTTAAAACTGAATTTAAAACTTTGACTGGAGCTGAATGGAAACCTGGTGCTCCGATAAAATCAGTAGAATCCAAAACATCAGACAAAAATGTAAGAAAATAGAAATTTAAATATATATTTGTTAGTGAATTAAGTATTATGGATATCTAACAATAAAATAAAATAAATACTTAGGTACTGCTTTCTCGTATATGTATTAAGAAATAATAATTGTGAAATTTGATTAGATAATATTTTTCCTTTTTCTAGAATGACAGCGTGATTGCAGATTTGAATGAAAAAATTGTCAATCAGGGAAATAAAGTTCGAGACCTGAAGGCAGCAAAAGCTGACAAAGCAGCGATTAGTGCTGAAGTAAAAATACTTTTAGATCTTAAAACTGAATTTAAAACTTTAACTGGAGCCGAATGGAAACCGGGTGCTCCGATAAAATCAGTAGAATCCAAAACATCAGACAAGAATGTAAGAAAATAGAAACTTAAATGAATAATTTGTTAATGAATTGAGTTTTAAGAATGTCTGTAA